>CM031380.1:29409366-29638473 GCA_018290095.1 Polypedilum vanderplanki | reverse complement strand
CAATTACAAAAGATATAATGTCAAAAATCCGATTCGATTACTTTAAAATAACGGTCATTTTGAGAATTTCCAAGACGATACAACTGTGGTCGAGGGGGTGATGGCTTCCACATCCTGACACAACTTTTGATTGCAATAAATTTTAAAATTCAAAATTCCACTTAGTAAAAAATCCACTTAAAATTTCTATTTTATTTTCAATTCTTATTTGCTCTAAACTATTACCGTTTTCTCTCGAATACAAAAGCCTTTATTCTCCAAAAATCTGAGCAATTTCAAAATTGCTAATTATGGAATTCCCAATAGAGATTTATGTTTATAATTTGCTAAATAATGATGATGAAACTCAGATCTGGAAAGAATACATTTTGGTAATTATCTCAAAATCACTTTTGAAAAGTTTTATCTATGTTCTATGACATTTTATAACTTTTTAGCGAAAACCTTTTAATTTAACCTATGTTGACCAAAAGCATGCACATGCAACACTTTGGGTCAACGCCTATCTACAAAAACCTTTTTATGATTCATTTTCATACCAAGACTTTTCCAACGAGCTATAAAAAATCTCCCAATGATTTTCCGTTTCCGAGGTTTGGTTAAGAAAAAGAAACGAAGAAAGATATAGACAAAGTGGACACATAAGAAAATATTTTTTTAAAAAAATGCGATTAAAAATCATAAGTTCCTAGATATTGTAGTTTTTGAGATCTTTAATGACCCGGAATAAAGCCAGTTGAACAAGGTGTATGTATAAACGTATTTAAATTGTATTGTTACTCATTTAAAAAAATTGGATACGCAAGATATTCTATCTATGTCTATCTAAAGTCTTTATATCAAAATAAAAGTAGCATGGAATTATGTAAAGTCGCATGGAAATACGCGTAATTTTTACGTATAGTTACGCGTAATTTCGTGTGATATTTCCACACGGAATTACGTGAAATTACGCGGAATTACGCAGAATTACGCGTAAAAGTGTCACACGTAATTACGTGGGATACGTGACCCACACCCTATTTAATTTAAATAGGCAAGCCTACTCAAGATAATGAAACCCCTGATAGTCCGACAGGTAATAAAATTATTTATATACCAGGGTGTCCCAAAAAAATGAGTCACTTTTGAGACACTGTGTTTGAAGCACTCGTTCTCAAAAACCAAATGATCAAATGACAAACGTTGAAAAGTATGATGTTTCTGACATTTGTGAGCAGTTTTTAAGATACATTCGATTATCATGTACTTTCATTTAACATTTTAAAATCAACTTCAAAATTTTGAACAAAAATCAAAATTTTAGAAGGGATTTTCACAAAAGTTTTCAATTGACAAAAATTCTCTAATGCATTGTAAATTAAGTATCTTTTGTGCATTTTAAAGAACTGCAAGCAGATTCTATTTATCTCTTATAGTTATAAAGNGTATAAAGCCAGACTTGTAGCTCAAGGTTATAGTCAGAAGTATGGTGAGGACTATGACGAAGTATTTGCTCCAGTAACAAGATCAAGTTCATTTCGACTACTACTTGCAGTTAGTGGAAGAAGAAAATACTATGTTAAGCAATTCGATATTAAGACTGCATTTCTAAATGGAGAACTCAAGGAAGAGATTTATTTAAGACAACCTCCGGGTTATGAATTAAATAATCAAGTACTCAGATTGAAGAAAAGTTTATATGGTCTCAAACAAGCAGCAAGAGTCTGGAATCAGACTATACATCAAGTACTAATTGAAGATGACTTTATCCAGAGTCAAGCTGACATGTGTTTCTATATTAAGAATTTAAGTAATAGATATTGTTATTTGATCATCCATGTCGATGATATTCTCATTGCTGGCTCTGATCTCGAGATAATAAGTCAAACTCAAGCAACATTAAGTAAGCACTTTAAAGTTAAAGATTTGGGCACTGTTAAGTTTTTCTTAGGAATTGCAATAAATCAAGATGAAGAAGGAAACTTCTTCATAAATCAAGAAAATTATATTAAGAAGATTGTCTCTGAAGCAAGTTTAAGTGATGCAAAGCCATTAAAGATTCCACTGGATGTAGGTTATTACAAGCTTGAAGATGAAGTCCTACTTGAAGATAATAAGGAATATAGAAAGTTGATTGGTATGCTTCTGTATGTAAGTACGAATTCAAGACCAGACATATCATCAAGTGTTTCAATATTAAGTCAGAAAGTTGTGTCACCATCAAGAACAGATCTAAATGAAGTAAAAAGAATTATAAGATACTTGAATTCAACAAGAAGTTTAAGTCTAAGATTAAGTAGTCAAGATCCAAATGAAGTAATTAAGTTCTACTCTGATGCCAATTGGGCGGAAGATAGAAGAGACAGAAAGTCCAATTCTGGACATATTGGTTTTGTGTTTGGTGGAGCTGTAAGCTGGGCTTGCAGGAAGCAAGTTTCTGTCTCTCTATCATCAACTGAAGCAGAATATATTGCACTGACTGAAGCAACTCAAGAAATTCTCTGGCTTAAGAATCTATGTGAAGATTTTAAGATCGATATCAAGTTCCCAATTGAAGTTAAAGCTGATAACCAGAGCGCAATCAAGATGGTGGACAGCCATAAGTTTAGTAACGCTACTAAACATATTGCGACTCGGTATCACTTTATTAAGGAAGTCAAAGAGAAGGGAGTAATCCAAATTAAGTACGTTCCAGCTGAAGACAACATCGCGGACATGCTGACTAAGGCGTTAGGAGCAGTCAAGTTGAAGCAGCTAAGGGAGGCAGCTGGAATTATTAACCTGGAGTGACTGATTGTTATGATTTATATACCATTTGATTGGCCTTAAAACATAGCATAAAATACAATAAAATGAGAATTATTATGTATTGGATTTCAACAATAACCGTCTTTTATATTTTAAATTATTAAGTATTAAGTTGAGTTCCAAATTGTTTAGTTTTTTTTTAAGTTTATCCTTTATTGTGAATAAAGAATTTATATATTTTTATTTTATTTGACGGAAATACTTGCGTATTATTTATGGAATTTCATCATTATGATAAACTATGAATTTTCATACATTTTCAAAATTCTTTTGTTTACAAATGGCGAAAATGTAAACAAACGAAATCTTGTCAATTTTCTTTCGCTTAAATCTCTTTTAAAACATCGTTTTAAGCTAAATATGCTACCTAAAACGTTTGAATATAAATTATTACAGTTAACTGGGATAATATAAGAACTCAGCACTGTATTATAAAAGAGATTTAAGCGAAAGAAAATTGACAAGATTTCGTTTGTTTACATTTTCGCCATTTGTAAACAAAAGAATTTTGAAAATGTATGAAAATTCATAGTTTATCATAATAATTCTCATTTTATTGTATTTTATGCTATGTTTTAAGGCCAATCGAATGGTATATAAATCATAACAATCAGTCAAGTATTTTCCGAGTTATGAGTGTGTTAGAAAAAGTCTCCATTTTTTAGTCGAAATTTTCATTTGCTTATAACTTTATAACTATAAGAGATAAATAGAATCTGCTTGCAGTTCTTTAAAATGCACAAAAGATACTTAATTTACAATGCATTAGAGAATTTTTGTCAATGGAAAACTTTTGTGAAAATCCCTTTTAAAGTTTTGAGCTGAAAATTTTGATTTTTGTTCAAAATTTTGAAGTTGATTTTAAAATGTTAAATGAAAGTACATCATAATCTAATGTATCTTAAAAACTGCTCACAAATGTCAGAAACATCATGTTTTTCAACGTTTGTCATTTGGTCATTTAGTTTTTGAGAACGAGTGCTTCAAACACAGTGTCTCAAAAGTGACTCATTTTTTTTGGGACACCCTGGTATATAGTTATTTACAATTTAAAATCGAAGAATTCAATAGAATGATCACGATAATATTTTGTTTATAAAAATAGTTGATGAGGTCATTCAAACTCACGTTTCATTGCTTTTACTTTCTTCTATGTATTTTTAGCATATGCAAATTGCGTTAACGAACCATTTTGTGCAGCAAGAGCAATTCAAGGATACATGAGAAAATTTGGACAAGACTGCAATGGAGATGGAAAAATTGATTGTTTAGATTTTGCTCGAATTCACAAGTTTGGAGGATACGGTTGTAGAGGAGAACTTGATTATAAATATAAAACAGCTTTTGATGAATGTATTAATCATTTTCTCAGCAAACAACAATAATAACTCACAAGTCTGATGCATTTAAATATATATATATATATATTTTTTTTTTGATAAAATCATTAAAAAGCTTCATTTAAATTTTATAATGTAATTATCAATTTATTTTTAATAAAGAAAAAGAAAAAACTATGAAAAGTATAAAAGAAAAATAACACACTTTTAAAGTAGCAAAATATTTTTTTAAATTGAACTATCAAATGAGATATATGATTAGTTATTAATCTTGGGTGTATATTTGGCAGTTGGTAGCATTTTACTTTGCATTGCTACATCAAATATATAAGTTGACTGTACGACAGTAGGTCTTCGAAATGATGGATACAATGGAATAGGGCGATCGCTTATGATAATTTTTGCATCATATTTATTCTTTGTTAATGTTCCATTGCACTTTTGAATTATTTCTTTCAAATATTCAATCTTTTTCTGATTATCTATTGAATCCTTATTAATGAAGAATGGACCATAATGTGAAAATATTTGATTTTTAAAATTCCTGCCCAAAACCATACGCTCATAGATCTGTGAAAAATGAATTTGATAAATCGAATTTTGTTTTTAATAAATTTAATTTACCTTTTGAGTATTGCAAATATCGTGATGATACAATGTTGTGTCAATAAACTTCTCGGCTTTTTCAGAGTCATCAAGCCATGAAGGTTTTAGAATATAACAAGCTCTAATAATTCCTCTAAGTAAATTCATTGTTCGTTCTTGTGTTGGTGTAATAACATGTGTAGTTTTCTCGGTAACTTCCGATTCATATATACCTCCAAGTTTAGTGATTACCTAAATTCATGATAAAAATAATTTTTTTTCCTTACACAAAAATTCTTCCTGAGTATCTCTAACAAAAAAGCATGCATTTCTAATAATATTTAAAATATAATAATTTATTTTTTCCAGAAAAATATGAAAATAAATTTAAGACTAAAACTTATTGCGTTGACTCATCTTGTGATACAAGTAAAATAAAATTCAAATTGTCTAAAATATATAATATTAATCACTCTTCTTTACTCACAGCTTGAGCTTTCTGCTTATCTGCAGAAGACATGTTTGTAACGCAAATATATTTTGAAACTGCATTAGATTTTGTTTTCTTTACTACTTCAGTCGTCTTTGACGATGGCTTAAAATATGAAATAGTTTTACGACGATTATCAGTGAATTTCTTTACTTCTAGCTTCTCATTTTCATTCTTAGTTGCTGATTTCTTGCTCTTTTGTTTCTTAGCACTATTGGTCGTTTGATTCATAATATTCTCTTTTAAATTATCCATTTCATCAGCATCAACATTTGTAAATAATTTACGCTTTCGAATTGCTGTTGGTTCTGCTGGTTTTTGAGTAGATTTGATGCTTGCTGATGATGAGGTGGTTGAAATTGAATTGTAGCTTGGGCACGAAACTAAATCATCGTTATCATCTTGCTTCTTTAATTCTTTTGATTCCTCCTTTGCTTTTTCGTTAATTGCTTTACAATTCATATCAAGTATATTCATTGAGATATCGAAAACACTTCGACGACTGTTGCTTGCTATGCGATTTGCAGAGTTGAAATAAACTGATTTATTGACATTGTTCGATTTTTGAGCAGAAGAAAAGGGTGATCCAGTATTTGTCTCTTCCAAATGTGATGATGTAAAAATTGATTTACGGCGCTCAATAGATTTCCAAGCTGGAGCAATTTCACATTTAGTTCGTTCCATTGTTTGTGGAGTGAAAGTTGTTAATCTACGGTTATTAACTGGTGTGTTTAGCTTAAGTTTTTCAGTTAAATTAAGAGAGCTTGTAAATATGTCGTCATTATCCTCATTATTTCCAGTTAATTCCATAGAATCACATTTTTCAATCGTTTTTTCATTAGGATCATTATTATCAATCATTGATTGCTGAATTGTTTCATTAACAAAAGAGTCATCATTATTAACAGACTGCGTAGCAGTCTTACAAGCATTTGCTTTTGTTCTTGGTAGAACAATTGTATTGATCTCAGGTTGAGATGATTTCTGTCTTCGAACACGTCCATAAATTTCTGGATTATCATATCGCTCTGCATTGTAAATTGGAAATTTGCTTGGATCAACTAATCTTCGTTGCGCTTTACATTCTTCTATCCATAGAATGCTCGTTACGGGAATTCCATATTTTTTTGCTTGTTTATACGTTGAAAGTAATCCGTCCTTAAAAATTACATGGGTGGTATCTTTGTACAATTTTTCATTCACAATTATACCATCAAGAAGCAATTTGTTTTTAATTCCAGCAGATCGATTATCATCACCAGTACGAACTTCTACATAAATGCGACAATTAGCAAAAACTTCTCTGATAGTTTTCGGTTTGTATGGTTGACGTTCCTCCTCTGTGATTAAATCCTGTTCTTCGTGTGGAACATCAAAAATCTCATAATTTGCTTTTCTAAAACCAGGAGATTTCAATGCCCGTTGAGCTCTCATTTTTGCTGTTGCACTTGGACTATTTAGATCTCGTTGAATTTTCTCCATTACAGGATCAAGGAACTTAGGAGTTGTTGTTACTGCTTTAGCTACAGTAGAAGTTTTTAACAGAATGCATATATTATGAGCAAAATTCTGAATATTATTTAAATACTTACATTTCTCAATTCTACTTAAAATTAATGGTGTTTTGGGTGTTTCAATTGATTTCGATATTGGAGTGGATGATGAAATCAAAGCAGATCGTCGAGTTCGATAAGGATTATTTTGTGGAGTTTCATTTTCGCTTGTTACAAAAATACTTTTTCGCGATTTTTGCTGCTTTGGCGTATCTACACTCACCATTTTGCATAACTTATTAAACACAGTTGACTAATTAACTAATTACGTGTAAAGACGTATTAAAGGACGAATATAATATATAATTTTAATTAATAAACAAATAAAGAAAATTTTTATGTTTTACTTGCCGTTAAATTTAAAACTTTCAAGGGGTATGTCAAACATCAAATTTTTATATTTTATTTTGACCGTTATATTTTTGGTTGTTAATCTTTAGATCTCATTTTATTTCTATTGAATACTCATGAGTTTGTTATTATAAATACTATTAAATTAATAAGACTTCATTTTTTAAGTTTAAAACTTATTTTTATTAACCGAATTAACAAGAAGAAATTTTTTTTTCACATTCGTGTATTAAGAGTGTTAAATGATTAGGTACTTAAATGTAGATGTGTGTGATAAAGAGATTTAATTTCAACAATAAATATTGCTTATGGATAATATGCATCTCGAATTGCACTGCCAGTTATTAGGAACGCCGAAGCAAACAGCAAGAGAGTAATAACTTTCAATGGGCTTGTTTTCTTGGAAGAAGATTCTAAAAATGAAATAAAATTCAGTAATTTATGTATATAATGCTAAAAGCTAGTTAAAGATTGAACTCACTCTTTTTACTTGGTCTTATGCGTATGCAGTTTTGATTATTCGATTCAGGTGCAGAATAATGATGATGGTGATGGCAATGACATCCTAATCCTGCATTACCTTCCAAATCATCATCTTTCTCGCCTTCTTCTACTTTTACTGCTATATTGTGATTTGACGAATTAATTTTATTACCTTTTTGAAAAGATATAATTAATTTAAATATACATGTGTGACAAAATAACTTACCATTATCTTTTCTCTCATCATTATCACCTAATAATGGCTTAGACTGTTCATTTTCTTCTGTGAAATTGCTATCATCACACTCTAAAATTATACAGAATAAAGAATAAAATTTTGAAATTCTTTAATTATTCTCTCACACCTTTCTCTAGGCACTCTTTCTCAACAATAAAACTATCAGTGAATTGATTGTGTTTAACTTTTTCATTCAACATTTCAACCTTATATCCAGCAGCATTATTGTTGTTAACACAATTATCTTTTCTCATACTATCATTTTCATGTTGCATTATCGTTGCTTCTGTGTCATGTTCTTGTGCATTAAAATTCAATTTGCATTCGCATGTGTTTCGTTGTGAACTCTCATTGTTGTTAACTTTATAATTTTCATTGAATTTTTCAGTGATTGCTTCCTTATAATGCTCGGTGCTAAAGTTATTGTATTTTGTATAATTATAGCAAGGACAAAATGTATGTAGTGCATATTGGTTTTGATTTGGTGGCGAGTATAATGAATTAACTCTAAATGAATGTTGTCCTAGAAAAATAATCATTGAATGTATGAAATTAATTGAATGTCACGTGACACACTAACTTTTCATATAATTCCGTCGAATATCTGCAGGAAAACAAATGTGGTCGTTTTTGTATATGCAGTGATGATGAGCTTTCGGATTAAAATTAGTATTTTCATTTCCAAAATAAATTTCATCTTCGACAACATTATTGAGCTCGGACTTGTAATCTCTTGGATAAAATGGATCTTGACAATGACAAGAAGAAATTTTCTTATGATTATAATTATATCGATTAGACCATGATTTGTTATTTTCCGATTCTCCACCAGATTCTCCAACTAAAATCAAAAATAAAAAATATTTAAAGAATCATTCAAAATATAAAATTTTATGAAGAAAAATATTACATTGTGTGCTCTCATCTTTAACGGATGATTCAAGACTACTTTCAGCTTTTGTATAATCACTATTGTCTAGTCGATTATAATTGATATAGTTGCGAACACGTTTAGATGTATTAGAAAAAGAACCTAATTTTTCATTTAATTCTGATGGTGTATCAAGACTTTCGAGACTTTCCGTTTGTATGTTTGCGTCACGCGAATGGGTTTGCGTTCCAATCGATGTGCAATTTGATTCTGCTCCTATCGAATTAAGCTCAAGAGAATAGTCAATGAAATAATTGCTAAGTGACTCATTAGCTAAAATATTAAAATGGATACCGAAATAGAATTGATGAAAATAAAATAATGAAGGAGGAAAGTTAAAAATAAGACTCACGTATTGATTCTCTTCGACAAACGTTTGTGAATCTTTGATAGAAACGATCTGCGCAAAGACATTTTTCGTCTTTACATTCGAGCGCGAGCTGATTATGGGTAAAGAAGCAGTCGTCATTGATGACTTTTGTGCAACTATTGTCACCGCCATTTTCATTCACACACTCGCATGTAACTCCACTACTAAAGAAAAAAAAATTAATTTTAATTTAACTATTCCATGAAGATTTCAAAATTATTTACAGCATATGAAATATTTGAGTTGAAAAATCGAACTTTCACCATAAATGCTTTTACTTTATTCAATTTATGATGCACAAATAGTTGTCCACATGTCAAGTATATATATATATATATTTTAATATGACCTCTTATTCAT
The DNA here is from genome assembly GCA_018290095.1 of Polypedilum vanderplanki. Taxonomy (NCBI): domain Eukaryota; kingdom Metazoa; phylum Arthropoda; class Insecta; order Diptera; family Chironomidae; genus Polypedilum; species Polypedilum vanderplanki. Next base: position 29,628,982 of record CM031380.1, on the reverse strand, counting down.
TATTATTATACCTATAATTTACTCAAATATGTATACACAGACACTATTATGTTGATTACTATTGTACATAATGATTCATTTTTGTTTCACTTTGTTTATTACATTGCATAATCCTTTTTTCACCTCATTTGATCACATTAAATTACTTAAGTCATTAAATACATAGTTTTTCACACATCATCTAACCTTTAGAATTATGAAAAATGTACATCACATTTGTTAAATTTAAATTATCATATGTAGGGAATTGTATGCAAATTATTGATCGTATAAAATATATGAATGCATTGCAATCAAGTTTTTCCAATCTCAAAAAATTTTTTTCTTGTTCTATTATCAAAAGGAAAAAAGACTGGCTTTCAAAAGGTTATTTCAATGAATGAATGTAGAACTGAAGGCAATAAGCAATAAGGACAATCACTTAAATTTTTTATTTCCAAATAGAAGAAAAATAAAGTTTTTCTTTGAACAAGAATTCTTCAGTCAACAACGACTCATTCTATGAACATTATATTGTGCATACATTTTTAACGAGACAATATTGAATATATGCAAATGAAAAAAGTTATTTTGGTATCATTTGAGGTGTCATGCAAAACTTTTTTTCTAACCTCAAAATTTATTTAAATCAATTTAAACTTTTAAAGGAGACAAGATGAAAATAAAATCTTGGACGAAATTAAAATTTGGAAAGAAAGGAAAAAGTATAAGCGAGAGAATAAGAAGTAATAAGCAATATGAAGTTGAAGCTGTTGTTGGTAAAAGAATTACAATTGAAGGAAAGGTAAAAATGATGATAATTTTAAAACCTAGTTTACAAATGTATTTATTAATTTAGATCGAATATTTACTAAAATGGAAGAATTATTCAAATAAAAGCAACACTTGGGAGCCCTCAGAAAACTTGAATTGCACTAAACTAATTAGGAATTACGAAATGAACGTATTGAAAAAGAATGAAGAACATGATAAACAGATAGTTTATATAGCAGAAGAAACTGATGTTTATATATGCAGTTCCTAAAAGTTCAACTCATCGAATGAAGTATTCATTATATTTAAAATGATTTTTAGGACACAAATATGTATAAACATTGAATTATTTTAGAAATAAAATTATCTAAAAATAAACATAATGTAGATCTTGAGAAAATTTGACCTTTTAATCATGTCACACACATCAATTTAATTCGATAAAGCCTAAATGTTACAACAATGAAAAATAGTAATGTGATGAAGACAAATTAGTTCGAATGCATGCATACAAAATATCATAGGAACATATGTCCATTGTCGTCGACAATTGGTCCGACACGACTTTTCTTTATTTAACATGCACGAACATACTCACGCATGGCAAAAAAACTTGAACGACAACTACTAGTAGATAGATAGATAGATAGTTTCTAGTTTGACGAACATTTTTTTATAAAATAGTGAACACAATGCTTTCATGAAAAGAGCATAATTAATTATGAATGGGAAAATTTTTCCTCGTTCCGCTTCCATGAAAATTTTAATACCTATATTCACAATTATCCAATAAAAGAGTGCTATTATTAATATTTATCATTATTATTTATGCTAACAAAAGGACGAAATTTTTTTTAACTTAATGATCAAAATTACACGTGTCTCTTCCTCTCCTTTTTTCTGATCAATTTATTTTACGCGCTTGATTGAAAATGGTCTGACTATTATTAAGCAAATATTTGATCCCTTTCTCTTGATTGAATGATTCATGATAGTTTTTTAGTGGCTCTCAGTAAATAATGTTGGATGAAAACATTTTTCATTTTCTTTTGACTTTTCATTACCACAATTGGTCTCATCATCTTCTAATACAACCACAATCGTGTGAGAGAGATGTATCCATTAGAAATTTATTAAATTAATCGATTTTTCACTTTATTCTTTCAAATTTATTTTTTCTTCTAACTCATTATTCTGTCGAGTCAAATAATTTATTTTAATATTATAGTATTCAGGTAAAATTTATTTTAAAGCGTAAAAGTCACAATATAAGACTTTGAATTATTTCCCGAAAAAATACCGCAAAAAATCGAAGATACTGTACATTCAAGTTTACGTCGTGGAAATAACTGATGAGTTAAAAAAACTACATAGCTTGTACTCATGTATTTTTACTTTACCTATCTATCTATTTTTTTTTCATTTTCCTTTTCTGTTCGGACACTGTCTGTTGCTTGTGTTTGTGTATATGTACCTCGAAAGAAAAGTCTGTGTTCATTTATACTTTTAAATTTATTAATTTTATCACAATTTAGGTGGAATAAAATTTTTAATTAAAGAAGATGTGAGAAAAATATCATTGAGAAAAAAGAGTCTCATTCATTTCGTTATAACGAAAATTTTTAAATTGAACTAAGATCATCGTAACCGTCACAAGAAAATTAAAACGCAAGATCAAAAATGGTATTTTTGAAAATAAAGTAAAATCGCAAATTCTGAAAAGTAAAAAGTTTAAGCAAAATTAAGTAAATTTTATTATAAATTTGGCTTTAATCTCCTAAATTGTTAGGTAAGTAATGCAAATATTGTTGATATAATCTTTAAAATACTTTATTGGATGTGGAAATTAACAAAATAATTTCACATTCTCCATTGCACAAAAATATTTTTGTAAAAAAGTGATTCAGTGAATAACGCTAAAAATTAGTAAGAAAAAGAATTAATCTTATCTCGAGAAACTGGTTATCATTTGTATTCATTGTTTGGAATTTTTTAAATTTGATGCTTTATAATGGCGCAGATTTCTCTTGAATTTTTGTCAAATTGAATGTACGAGATATTTCTCGATGCACTGTGATGTGTGAAACGTGAAAAATAGCGAAAACAAAATAATAATCATTGCCATTCAACCTATACACTTTTACTACACACTTCTCATATTTTCTCTCTCTTTGCAGTGTGCTTTAAAATATTTTTTACAGTCAGAGTAAAAAATCATCTTTTAAAAAGACGACAAAATGTGTATCGAGAAATTACCGAAAGGCTCATCAGCTGATAAAATGAGCAATATAGATTTAGTGGATATATTTGATCCGCGATTGGAAGAAGAAATTATTGAAACAGATGTTGAATCTTATAACAGTGAAACCGACTACAGTTCAACGGAAGAACCAGTTGAGCTTTTTAGTGAATATATGTGGATGGAAAATGAAGTTGAATTTGATGACGAGGAGCTTAAAAGACTAGAAGAAGAGGAATTAGGAATTCAATGCATGATTGCAATGAGCCAATTACTGTTACTTGACGAAATTAAACAAGTGGAAGATGAACAACGCAAAGAGTGAGTAAAATTTTATTTATTTCTAATGTCTTTGTCTAGTCGGATGGTTATTAGATTATCATTTTATTTTGTTTATAGATCCGTTCTTACAGACATCGCTCAGAAATCAAGTCTCAATCCCTTCGCCGCTGAATTTTTTCCTGCAGATATCAGAGTTTAAAGCAAAGGGAAAAAAGAGAATGTATTCACTATAGACTTCAACCAAAATCAACAAACACATTCATTTGTTCACAAATCTTCCACCACCTCAATTTTTTATTACTGATTTAAAAAAGTACTTTATAGTAGGACTTTTATTCTTTTTTTTGTTAATAGCTCATTAGTAGTGTATATGTTTATTTACAGTGTGCAGCAGTTTTATTCGTTTTAAACATACATCTCTTAAAATATACTAAAATTTAAAAATTATAATGCATGTGAAAAAAAAAATGATAATAATAATAATAATAATGAAGGACTCATTATTGAGGAAATTTTCGCCATTCATTTGTTAGCAATTAATGTAATTTTCATTTGATTCCTTATGAAAATTTTTTTATACACAAAAAATCGAAATAATTATTGCCTTAGGCTCTATGTAAGGAAAATTTCCTCGACGAAATAACAATCTTTTTCTTCATTAAGTATCAAAAAAAAAACTATAAAAGCTAAAAAACGAAGTGAAAACGAAAAAATTATTAATGTTATAGTCAAACAATCTTACGAGGTTTAGGCATAATGTTAAAAATGACACTAAGAAATTTAGCATAAAATGCAAACGGAAATTAAAATGTCTTGAGGCCATTATTTTATTTTAATTTTTTTTATTAATCTTTTGTATCCGTTAGTATTTTAAGAAATGGTAAATTTTTTTGTTGTCCAAAGTCTGAAAATGTTATGTCTATACTTTGTACATTTTCTAAATAGAGAGAAAAAATCTACTAAATCTAAAAGTCTTGATTCGATTTAAGATTAATTTTTTTCGTTTTTTCTCATTTGCAAAAAAATGACAAAATGCATTTCAAAAATGAAACTAGCATACTTAACTTATTGATTACGTGATAGTATGAAACAAAAAAACTAAAAAAACTCAATTTTAAATGTGATAAAAAAAGTATAAAAGCTATGGAAAATAAAAATAAAAAATCTAAACTTAAGAATGCAATTTTGAATGTCTTCTTTATTTTTCTTTTATAAAACAGCAGGAACATTTTTGATACAAAATGTATAAATTTAGCTTACCTTCATCAAATCAATTGGGCATTCAACACATTCTTTTTTTTCAATCATTTATTTGCTCAAACATTTTTTTAATGAATAACACTTGTCGGCTTGTCATATGCACGACATTGTATGTAATGGTTTTTTGCCTACGTATATAATTATATCTATTATTAATTGTATAAACCCTTGATTACAAGTTTATCGTTCATCTCGTTTTCTTTATAATTAACACATCTGCTTTCCGCTCACATTTTACTCATTTATAAATGGACTGAATGCTTGTCACTGTATTTTGCCTTGAGAAAGGAAACTCAGGCGTGCTGAAATGAAAGTGAAACATACAGTGAGAAAATGTGTATGTGATGTATGTTTCTTTTTAATTTATATCTTAAAGCCAACTTTTTTTCTCATGGAAACAGAGAAATTATGTCGAAAGAAAGAAAGAGCGATAAAAGCTAAAAAGGAAATTGTGAAAATCTAAGTTAACAAAAAGCATGTTTAACATAAATTTTTTTGGAATAACATTCTTTTATTATCGTATCATTTAATTACATCTTTCATCACATTCCGTCACTACTAATTTATATTTTTTAATCATGATGATGGTCATAACGAAGCATTTTTGTTTTGATTACATTGTGTCTGTTGTCTTTTATGGGATCTTACATTTTTCTACCAATGATTAAAAATTTTAGGTATTTTATTGATGGACGAGAATTATAATGGTTATTAAAGAAGAATTATTATTATTACTCTATTATATATAAAAAAGTTAAATACTTAATCTATGTAGGTTAAGTTCAAGTTCATATTTTTAGGGCTTCCTTTTTCTCATAAGAACTGTGTCCATCAATAACAATTTTTTTACGCCTGATTGCACGAAGCTTTAAGGTAGTTACGATTAAAAATGTTTTGAATGATTCGGATCAATTTGTTCATGAGTAATTTATCAAGTTTATTTTATATTTTTATGTATGTTGTGCTTTTAATGTATCTCTACATAAATTTATGTTCCAATATTAATTCAAGCATCAACTTATATCAAGTTCTTTTTTAAGATCTTAAATTATTTTTTAATTTGATTTCTTTGCACTACTTCAACTTTTATATATAAGATAAAAATTAAAAAAAAAATTTGTCAATCAAAAAATTCATTTAGTCACAACTCATTTCCACTTTATGCTTCTGTCATTCATAATTAAAGGCAAATACAGTTGTTTTCGTCTGCGTCATTATCAATTTTCTTTCTGATTCACTGAACGATTGAATGCATGAAAAGTTTCTGTTTTTGACGTCATACAATAAAGCTTTACTGCTTTTTTTCATTTGTAATTCTGGGTAGGTATTCAATATAGATTTTTGTTTGGTAGATAAATTGATTATAATTAAATGCCCGTAATTGCCTTCGTCTTACTGTCAATTTATTATATTGTATATTTTGATTTTTTATACCATTAAATGCAGCATAAAATTTCAACAACGTTTAACAATTTTTATCTTACTTATTCAAATGCTTAATAAATAAAAATATACTTTTCTCAATTTCATAAATTAATTCCATAATTCTAAGTAGAGAGCAAAAGATAAATAAGTATGATAAGCAGTAAAATATGAAAATATTCATCTTCACTATCGTGCGCGTGAATAAACAAAATAGAAAATTTTCTTTTCTTCAATGTCTATTCTTCATCATGGCTATCATTATTGAGTACATGCAATAAACATCAGTCAAAATATTGATATAAAAAAGCGTTGAGTGATGATGACTCTTAATATAAGGAAATGACTATCGTAATAGTTTCTTCCAGCTATATAACAACAAAAAAAGTTCTCTTCGCTATTGAAACTGTCATTAATCTTTCTTCACTATGAAAGAAAACAAATAAATAAGCTAAGGTGTGTGTATGTATTAGCTTTGAGCATTCATCTATTAGTTATAACCTTAAGGGAACTCATTTTTATTCTCCTTTTATTATGAATACTACTACTATTCTTCTTACTTTTGACGTCTTATCAATGGTGCTTATGTGTCTACTAATAAAATGATAAAAGTGACTTACAAATGCGCAAAAAATATAAATCAAGATTTATCACTTTTGTGTAATCCTTTAGTTGAGAATATTTGGTTGATGGGCTTTTCTTCTTAAGTCGTGACAACGTCCTTACTCTTCTTCTCCATTTTCATTTTCTCCCACGCAATCAACGGCAGCCACATTATTCTTTTCAATGGTAGTATGTTGATTGCTACGCTCATCAATGCTTTTCATTAGATCCAATTCTAAAAACTCTACCAACTGTACGTTGAATCCATATTTAATAATAAAGGCGCGCATGGTACGACGACAAACAGCAGCAGCAGTGACAACGATATGGAGAATAAAAAAAGAAAAAGAATAAAAATTTATTTATGAAAAGGACTTTTTGAATGAATGAATGAAAAATGTTTTTTAGAGGATTTATTCGCTTAAAACTCATTTCGCTCATGTAAATTCTTTCACAATGCAAAGAAAACCTACACGAAATCTCTCTGTTGTGGCAAACGCTTTGAAAGTGCGAGAGGGAGCAAGAATATCAAATTAATGCTATATGGGAGAATTGTAAAAAGTTCCCAAAATAATACATGATATTCAAAGAGAATGTTATCGTCACTCACTCACTCATTCGCACTGCTTGACATACATTGTATATGCCTTTTGTGTTTTTCGCTTGCTCTTCATTTAAAAAGCATAAAACTCCTGTCACCCTAATTTTGCATAATTTTTCCGCAGTCGTATTTTAGACGAACATTATTATAGCAGTAATATGTAATATATTTTTATTATTCCCAAATTGACTTTTGTGTGGGCCTTTTTTGTATGTAAACGAAAGAACATGCGACATATACCTATTTTGTAGACTATACATTGCAACATGTGTATGTGTGATGTGAAGTGACCACGAAACTTAAGTAAAAATGCGGTACACGAAAGCATGTGTGATGTGCTCCATAAAAATGTTCGGTATCTAAAAATTTATGATTTCTTAAATGAAATTTATTATCATGATTTTTATTATTTTACTTTTTTTATTTTTGATAAAGGTAACAAGAGGTCTACATGTTAAAATTATTTGTGTGCTCTTTACACAAGGTCTAAGCTCCATTTCCTTTTTACTAATGAAGCAGCTTAGATACACACACTCATGTTACAATGAAAACAACAACAACATCAGTAGAAAAAGTCCATTAATCGTATGACATGGCGACACAAAGTCTTGCCAGAAGTAAACCAACAAAGAATAGGAAAAAGTAATTTTTTGGTTGTTCCTACAAAATTGCTTTCAGATTTTTCGCTCTCGTTCCTTTATTTATTACATGTTTTAATTTTTACATGCAAGAAACGATAGCAACTAAGGATTTAGGGCTTATAAAAATCTCTCTTACACATAAGCTATACATGCCAATGGGAAATTCAAATTCAGCTACAATCATAAAATTAACTTTTAAAGACTGTACAAACAAAAAAAACCACCTCGTGACTGCTGTGTTGGTTAACTTGCTGAGTTAACTTTGTAACGAAATAAAATATTTAATTCCTTAGGTGTGTTTTCGTATGTTTCTTTTTCTAAATGAACATGAGAAAGCTAATGCAAATGTAAAGAAGCAACGAAAATAGAATTAATGAATAAAAGAAAAATGAAACCTATTAAAAACTTTTAAGAAGATATTTTCTCTTTTTTAAAGCATTTAAGTAATTACGATGGTGTGTTTATAAACCATAACATGTTTCTTTCATCTTTTTTTATTTCCTAATTTACTTCACTTCAACCCTATTCTCTTATTTTCAACTTGTGTACACACAAATCTTTTTACTTTGATAAAATAATACAATATAAAAATTATTACTGAAGCTTATCAACATTCAGCATCACAATATGTGTTCTTCTTATATATATTTGTTTCCTTTTTCACTCCTTTATGATGATAACAACAACACCCAATGTACAAATGCTTCAACGAATGAAATTTTTTTGATAATCAGAGGAAAAAGGCAAAAAAAGTAAAGTAAAAGAAGTTTTATGCATGAATGACGAAAGTTTATTTCATTCAAGTTGAAGTTTTTCAAGGACATCGTGTGTGGCATATATGACATTATTATATAACGCAGATAGGAAGCACAATGCGAGAGAAGTAACACATCAGCACAATAAAACGTATATGTGCCATTTCCATTTCACTTCTCGCTCCTCAGTTATTTGCCTTTTTCTTTTCTTTTCTTTCTCGATTTCCATAATATGAAACGAAATGTCGTTGTTGTTGATGGAAAAATTAAATTATTTCGAGAGAGAGAGAAAGAAGGATAGTTGATGAATCGAAACTATTTTTCAATAAAACAACACAAAAATTTGCTTTCATACGAAACAAATGTATTCGAAATTAAATAGAATGATAAATTGAATGAAAACGATTTGATGCTATCTATTGACGACCACTGAGATTATCTTGTATACAACCTAAAACAATTTTTGTTTGTCTGTTCAGTTTATATTTCAAATTGAAAGGAAGAAAATGAGAAGGAGGTGGGAGGATAAATGACTTGAAAAAGGAAAATAGAGCTTTCTATGCGTAAATGGTATAAGAATTTTTTCATGACAATTGTTTAGCACACGTATTTTCCATTTGTGTGGTTCTATCAAAGTCATTTACCAAACCTATCAACGCGATGGTAATAATGAATGAACAAAAATAAAAGGAAAAATGCTTGAATAGTCAGAAAACATTGAAAAAGAACTAAATAAGAAAAAAGTGAGAAAATTTCTCAGATAAGTAAAATGGGAGCATTTTCATTTGTTTTTATTTTGTGTGGGTGTATAAATATATTACAATTACCTAGTTGTGCCTGAATATAATTTCTTTTTATCTATTTCTATGTAATGAGCCAAAACAATAAATTGCTCTTCATGTCATTAACATTCAATCAAATAATCTAAAATGTTGTGGAAGGAATAAGTGATGTAAGGGAAAATTAAACATTTGTTAATGTGAATAACGTGACGCGTGTATAAAATCAAGCATAAACATCATAAGTAAATTATAGAGCTGATGAATAAAAAGAAGGAATAATTTCTCCCATTTTTATGATATTTGCATAATTTTTAGATTTAAATTTAACATCACAACTGAAATTTCATTCTTTCGTATGCTGCCATTATTGGCGCCTGCCTCAACTTACAGTTTCTTATCAACCCAAAAATCATCGATACTGTTTCCTCTTCATATTTTCTCATCTCAAGCATAAAAATGGTACGAGTGTAAACATGTTTAAATGGTATCGCTTATTATATATGTATGTGATGAGCTTTCATTCTTTTATTCCGCCGCTCTTCTTTCATTCATTTTCTCTCTCTCTCTTTTCTTCAATTTTTCATTCGACGCTACTCTTAAAATATATTTTCACTTGCTTTTGTGTGCTTTTTCAAGATGATTCTCCTTTTTCTTTCTACCTACTTATTCTTGCTCTTAAAACCTCCGCTTCTTATACTTATTTGTCATGTCTATGTCTTAGGCATGTCATTTCAAGCTTTCATGTATACGTAAAATTTTTTTCTCTCTATTTATCTCAATATGTAGGCGAATATGCTTTTGTACAAGTAATATATGCGTGATTGTATATGAGACATGTACTTACCATTAGTGCATCAGTTGTCTGCTTCCAAGATACAGGATAACGAATTTCTACAAGGCTCTTAATTTTTGACAAATGTGTTTTCAATCTTTCGCGATCGTGAGGAAAAACTTTGAAAAAATCTTGAAATACTTGATGACTACTTGCAGATTCCTCATTGAACAGCACGTAACTTTGATAAATGGAAATCAGCAATAAAAGTTGAAAAATGGTATTTATATCTATCTCTTTGTTATTCTGTTCATCACGATCGTGCTGTTGTAGCAATTTGAAGAACTTATTGACGTCGTACATCTTGTAATAATGATGAGTATCCTTTTTAAAATGATGCAAATAGAGCGACCAAAAGAGAGTGAGAGCAACGTAAAATCCAAGCTTATTAAAATCAATGATTTTGTTGAGTATGAACATGGTATTGTTAAAGTCATGATTTGACGTCTCATATATAGTTTTCGTTATCAAATGAATCTGTTAAACGGTAAAACAAAATACTTTATAATTGACTGAAGCACGCAAGAGTTAAGTGAAATGAAAAGGAAAAATTTGTTTATGCAAGCGCTCATATGCACGAGCAATTTAATATATTGTTTAAATCCAATGGATTATAAAAATTTAATCAGGTCGAATAGAATTCAGCTCTTACCTTGACAGGATCTTGATTCCACGGAACAGGCAACAATTGAAATATCTCGTTGAGAAGTGTAATTCCTGGGGCTATTATACAATCAACAAAGAGCATTTTGACGCTAAATTTTAGTATATCTAAAATTTCGCCAACAGTTTCAGTTCTTTTCAATTGACCTCTCACGATTTGAATTATCTGTTGGGATTTGTTTAATGTGGAGAAATAAAAAGTGAATGAGAATAGGATATTAAAGAAATGTAAATGAGCATGACGAGTGTAAGATGTTTGAATATAATCCTTCGTTATAGCTTTATTATTGCGATATTAAAAATTTTTTCTCTTTATTTTCACATAAAATCTCTCTTAGAAAGAATGTGTATGAGAAAAGCCAAAAATACACCCTATACATTGTGAACATTCAAACCATGCTTTGAAGCAATTAAAACTTTTTTCTATTGCATTAGCAGCTAGAATATTGAATAAATTTAATATATTGTGCATATTAAATTTCATCGATGTACATTTCATATTTTTATCCTATTAGCATTTATAGACATAAGGGTGGGAGAAAGTTTTTATAGAATTTAATTAACATAAAGTTTGTCAAAGTGAAATGTGTAGAGTGGAAAGGAGAAAAGGAAAGAAGTTATAAACATATTTTTGGCAAACTTTCAAATAAATTTTAAAAAAAACTAAATTAAAGTGTACAGAGTGTGGAGAAAGATTGAAGGAGAGGAAGGAAGTCAAAGGATGGAAAAAGAGAGATAGTATAATGTTATGATAATGTAATTTATTGATTCACTCTTTTCGCTCGCTTAGTGAACTTTCTCAAGCCTCAATACCTACCTCATCATAAAACACCGAACGTTGATTTGATTTATTTTCAGTATCCAAAAATTGTTGAAATAAACTTTTAAGCTTTTCACTCTCAGACTCATTTTTAATCATGAAATTTAATTGTATTTCACTTAATTCAACATAATTAATTGACAAATCAAGTTTCTCTATCACATTTTTAATTTCCATATTGAATTCTTTATATTTTTTACTTAATTAAAATATCGTGTATTCTCTATAAAAACATAACAAACTTAGGTTCCTTCTATATAGAATATTAATAGACACTTGAATTTAGATCCTCTCACTTACATCGCTCACTACAGACTGTGGATGTGAAAATAAACTTCTGTTTTTCTCTCTTGTTTATGAAATTTAGAACTAAAAAAGAGTTTAAAAATTTAACACACTGATAAAAAGACTTTGACGCATTAATATTTAAATCTTTATTTTAATCGTTCTTGACATTTTAGAATGAATTTAAATAAATTTTCAAATTTTTGTCAAAGTGAATTTTTAATTGTTGACATTATGTTGTGTAAACATACTAAAATTACCGGAGTACTAAACTAAAATCAAATCATTAAAAATATCAATTAATTACAAAATAAGGTATTAATAATCTTATGTGACTGATTAAATAATTAAAACAATGCATATTTAATATTATTGACTTGTAAGATTCATCGTTTTTGATTTAAATAGCGATATAGTGAAATTTCTTTTCGAGAGAAGACTGTGTGTCGTGTTTACAATTTGCAAAAACATTCATTCTTCAATTTGCAATCAATTTTACGTATTCTTTCCTAAATAGATAATTTTATAAGAAATAAACTAATTATAAACGAGTGTCAACAGCAAATAAATTAGTTAAAATAATCAATTGTTAAGACTGAAACAGAATTTCAGTGAAAAATATAAATTGTGCCACGTCAAAATTAAAGTGAAACTTTGAATTTTTTAAATTGATAGCAATTGTGAAATTCCATTGAGTGAAAACAAAAATTAGGACTGTTATAATGAATACCCATCAGCCAAAAAATCCTCTTCTAAGCTGTGCACTGACTGGCGGTTTCGAAGATTTGAGTCATGGAATTGTTTTAGCAACAGCTGCTGGTAAGAATACATATAAAATAAAATCTTTTTTAAATGCTGCAAATAAAACTCATATTCTCGTTCTTTTTCATCTCAATTATTTCAATCAATGTCTATTTTATTTATTTTGTTTTTGTACTCTATCAATTTTAATTATTGTATTTTATCATTAATTTATTCTTAATATATACCTTAGCCATCTACAACCACACATTTCGTCCTTCTTTTCTCTCAAATATAGTTTATCTCATTGTTAATGATGCAGTTTTGTTGTTGTAGATGGTTAGAAGAGAAGAAAAACAAATTGAATTTAACAAGGCATATTTTACTTTTACACACATTTTGTATTATTAAATTAAAGTTTAATTTTATTAATGAATCAGAGTTGAATCTTCTTTTGCACTAAATGTCTCTGTATCATTTCTCAATTCATTCTCTTGAAAATCTTTAACTGGTTCTTGATCGATGGCCTTCAATTTGTTTTGCCTTATGAGTGTAATCTATTGAAATATTAGTAAAATGAGAAAAAATTAAGAATCAATTTGAAAAATTAATAAAACTTACATATCCCATTTCTCCATCGTTTTGAAAAACATGATTCGGCACATAAATTATATCACCGCCTGTTAAAAGCGCTAATTGACCCAAAAATCCCGTTTCTTTCACCAATGTATGAGTCGTTGATGCTGAATGTGATGAAGAAGTCGTTGCCGTTGATATATTCACTGTAGTTTCATTCATTGATAAATTTTTGTCATCAAACATTATAAGATAAAGCTATATCAAATATTTATAAACACACAGAAAGATTAGAGCTGAATGAAGGATAAAAAAATTATCATTTGTCAAATGTATTGACAGCAAAGTGCGTACGTGCAAAACACAAAAGTATGAATTACTTACACGAATTCGCTTTTTGAGTAAAAACATTGAGGCCTGTAGTTGGTGTTCAGTGTCATTTGGTAATTCATCGGTTGACAGAAATATGGCACTATCGAAAGGAATGAGTTGACCGGTTCTTATAATACTATAATATGTTTTACTCTCTTGATCAGTTGCATTTTCTTCTCTCACTTTATCCAATGTGGTCATCATTGCTTTAGTATTAGTAAGATTATATGTGCTTTTTATTCCTTCTGAATCGTATGAAACAACCATAATATCGAGTAATGAGTTGGGTCGAAGGGCAGCTTTCCACAATTTTTTTGCCTTATTCAACGGATTCGATTTCTTATTAACCAATGCAGCAATGGGTGAACGCAAGTGACTGTCTTCTACGTAGAATCGTAAAAGCTCATTTGGCCTTGTTTTGAAAATTTCGATATTTTTTGAAGGTCGTTTTGATGTTGATGGTGATGGTACTGTCGTGATTTCTTCACCAATGTCAATATTTGTTTCATTATTTTCTGTATCTAGATCTGGGATTGTTGTTGTGTCATCTGTTAAATTGATTTCACTTTCTGCATTATTCTTGAAAGGATTTGATTTTGTGTTCAAAAGTCTTGGCTTTTTAATATTTACTACAGGTGTCTCATCATTCTTCTGTTGTTGAAATTGATATTGTTCAACTCGTGTTATGTCACTAGATTCTATTTGCTTTATTTGATTCTTATTTGTTTTCTTTGTTTTTATTAACGTTTCGGTTTCTGTTGAATTGATTACTGTTGGCTCTGCAGCTGTTGATTCTAGTGGTGCAATTAGCTTCATAAGTAGAGGACTTGATGTTTGAGAAATTAAATCATGAATTGACATTTGTTCTGTCAAAAATTGTTGTTGTAATGTTGTTGTGGTGAATGGTGCTAATGTTGAAGTTACTTCTGTTAGTGTAGTTGTATGAACGGTTGTAGTAGTTGAATGTATCATCATCTGATTTGGTGGGTTTGGTTCAAATATTGACATCTCATTTTCCAGTGTCGTTGTCTCTATTCCACTATCATCCTCATCCATTGAATTACTATATTCAAAACTTAATTCTTTTGTATCTCCATCAATGTTTTCTGGAAAAGCTCCAACTTTTACAACTCCATGATGGAAAATTAAAAGTTTCAAGAATAGTATTAGAAATAGTTGCATCGTTGTCATACTTCTATTTTTCTTTTTGCCCGAATGAAGGAGATAAATAGAAAGATAATGATGAGAAGTTTGAGAGTAAAAGTTTCCTTTTTTATTCACTTTTATATTCTATACTTGTAATTTTCGTTGTTATCTTAGAAATTATAGTAGAACGTAAGGGAATTTAAAATAATAATTCTCTGCTGTCTTCAAAAAAAAAATAATTTTGCTTTGTTTTTCTTTATTTTTTATGTTTTGTGCAATGTTGAAGTTTGTGAAGAGTCATATCATTGTTGCTAAAAAGAATAAAAGAAGATAAAATCATAATGAGCAAAAATTTAGACACAAAACATTTAAATTTCTTTTTGTTTAATTCTTTTTGGAAAGTAGTGGTCAACAATAACATTGTTTCTCTATTTTTTTTTACATGCTATATATTTTCTTGTTTAATTTTTTAGTGATGACTCAATGACTTTTCTTTTTTCTTGTTATTCTCTGCAAAAAAATTTATTCGCCTTTTTTACTCTTTCAAATATTGTTATAGCGAATTCGTTCTGTGTTTTGTCGTAGTCGTGACATTTAAATTTCTTTTTTTAACAAACAAATGTATAATTTAATTTGCGCTACTACCTTGTGCCGAAGATTTTACACCTTTCACACTAATGTGGCTAGAAAAATTGTTTGCAAATCTAAAGGGGTTTTTTGTGATAAAAAGAATTTTGTTATTCACAACTGAAAAATATATTCTTGTTTTTTCATACAAATTCCTTTTTATTATTTATTGACAAACGCATGTGTTTGATTATTTCAGCTTTCAGCTGTATCAGTGATATTGAATATTTCAGAGAGCATATTTAAAAAATTAATATTTACTTAGTTTCGTTATATATACATTATTATTACACTATATTGATATTTTTCATCATTTAAAAATGAAAGAGCAAGTGAAAAAGAAACAAAAAATTTAAATTATCAATAAATGACTTCAGCAAATTTGCTTTTCTGACATCAATTATAATTTCTTTCTTTTTTTTTGCTGATATGTGTTGCTCTCTTATATCGTGGTGCTGTAATTATTTGCGAATAGCTCCACAAAGTTTGTTTTTAACATTTCTGGTTTTGTGTGTTTTAAATATTTTTTATGTCATTTGAGCCGCCAATGATCTTTAATTTATCGCTCTATCACACTTTACTTTAGACATGTGTAGCCTCTGACCGAATAAATGCTTAAACTAACCGAACAACCAAATTTATGCAGATTAAAACTGCTTCAAAGCAGTTTTCTCTCCTCTTAATCCTTTAAGAAATTAAGAAGTTGTTCACGTAATTAAATTTATTCAAACGAGAAAATAGCATAGAAAAGGAACAAAGTAGCCACAGCAGCAGCCGCAGCAAGTCTTCTAATATATATTATAATGAATTTATATTTAAAATGATTACATAATTTGCCGAATATAAAAAATGTTGAGCACTAAGCTGTATTATATATTTGCCGGTCTTGTGGTTTCTTTTTTTGTGTAACTCCAATTTTTTTCGTATGTCTAAATTGTTAATGAATCAAAAAAATTGAGATATTGAATGTCTTTCTCCTTCTTCTCAACTAGTTTTTTTTTTTTTTGAATGAAATAATAACGAAACTACATGCTATATAAATTATCAGTTGAGTTCACTATTTCACACACCGGTTTCAATAAATTGCAAGTGTTTTTATTGACTCTCTCAATGTATATATACACTTTGTGAGTTGAATATTGACTAAATATTCTTTTCTACACTTTTTAAGGTTTTTATATTTCAATAACTTTTCTCACTCTCACAAATTTGCTGCTGGCACATTTATTTGTAATCAATTAGTTTTGTAATTTATTTCAAAAATTATATTTTACAAGAACGTGTGTTCATAATGAAAAAAATTTTTTTTTCGTGTATATTTCACTTAGAAAAATTAAAATATGGAATAGAATTGGCACACAATTAAAGAGATTTAAATTTACTGATAATAAAATTAACACGTTTATTAAATTAGTTCACATATGCTCGTTCGAAACGAAGACGACTGCTAGTAGTAGCAACAACGTGGTTTATTTATTTAATTTTTTTATGCAACCAACGTCACCACGATGTCTAGTGACCAATGCGCATTTTTACTCTTTTATTATTTTCATTATTGCTCTTTTCGCGAACAACGAATTACCTGAACTTTGCTTCTATCATGTTCAACATATAAAATGAAACTGAAAGCGAATGGTGAGTGAGAAGTTGTAGAGCGACACAACAGAAGAAAAAAATTATTAAGTTGAAGGCATGTTTTTATATATCTCTCACTCTTTTATATATACAAGTATGTGATATTTTGGTATCGAAAAGCAGACAATTTGTGTAGTTTTTGAGAATATGTCGAGCCTACTAAGACACAGAGCGAGAGGGAGAGAGACAAAAAACTGAGAGCCAATACTTTTTGTTTATTATGCCTTGATGACTTTCTGTTTGAGAGGAGAGCTTTAGCAGTTAAAAAATTTTACATTTCTTCTCTCTTACTCTTTTTAAGTCCTCGCGAGCAGAATTTTGAATGTATTTTTTTTATTTTGGAATATTCAAAATCACATGTATATATATATATTTATATATATATATATAACAAATATGAAGAAAACAATATATAAAATTGAATTATTTTTGCCACTTTAAATTCCTGATCATTCAAATTTGGCTGCTTGAATATTTTCTTTTCTTTTCCTTTTTGTCTTTTGTTTGGCATAAAATAAAATAATAACAATAACAACAATCAGTGGTCACGAGCGAAAAAGAAGATAACTATTAAGAACTCTTTCGAGCTCGCTTTTTTATTTGTTTTTATTCGAATATTCTGAGAATTTTTTGTATCAAATGTTATTTATTGATGATGACGCACAAATACGGCAATCAGTAGCTACCGATTTTTCTCCTTATTCGTGTTTATATTGCATAAGATTATTCTTCTTCGACTGTTCACAATCATTGTGCGAGAAAAGTAAATTAACACACAGCAGCAGCGTGGATAAAGGTGCTGAATGCTGAGTATCATTAAAAATATATTTCATATTCAAGTAAATCCCATTCTCATTTATAATCATCTTCTTGTCAACCTGTCACAAAGTAGATGTTTATTAATTACATTCACAATTTCAAAATTAAATTGTTATGTGACAGTGATGGTAGTGGTGTTGGTTGTTGTGAGGAGATCAAGGACATATTTACATATATGCAGATTATAAATATTTTTATTATTATTGCTACTACCTCTAGTGATGTGGCATTTCTAAGTAAATACAGCTTTTTTCTTTTTTATTTATAAATGAAGAGACGATCATGTGATATTTGATGATGATCATCATCTGTGTTTCTCTCTTTTTTAAATTACTCATATTTGAATTGCTTTAAGGCATTTTTGTTGATGTCTCTAATTGTCCAAATATGCGAGATATGTGAATTCATGATTATCATTAATCTTTTTTCTCTCTTTTCGATTGCCATTTTTTTTGCGATATTCAGGGTTAACTTTAAATCTGTTTTTATTTGTATGTGTGTAGTAGGTATATCCACTTATTATGTGAGAGATTTTTTTTCTTTTTATGATCATGCTGAGGAATTTCACGAACTTTTTTTGTGAACAAATGAATATAATGGAAAGCAGCAGCATTAAAGAAATAACAACATCTTGAATTGAGAAAGGAATTCTTTTCATTTCGATCATGAAACGTGTAAAGCTTTTGTTCCTTTTAGTCTGTGTGTAATTTGGACAACAACATAACAAATGTACTCTCGAGGCTCGAGGGAATTTTGTTCATACGTATATCTCGTGCTGACTGTCTTGAATAACATAACTTATATCATGCCGTGAATATTGGCTGACGAAGGAATGTGGTAAAAAAAGGAAAGGAATTTTCATCTTACTTTTCTTTCTCTCTACTTCTGTATCTCTATATAGTATAAGAGCAAAACAAAACAGAAAAATGCTCTTAAACCAATAAAAGGTCGTTCATTATTATTATATATATTATTGTTCTTGATGATGATTGCTGTTATGTTTTTCAAAGAATTTCTTGGCAAAGATTTGTTTTAAACAAAAAAATGTTTAAGAAGAAAGATGAGTAGTCAAAAGAGCAAGTAAAAGAGAGAAGGAGATGAGAAGAAATATAACAACACATAAATCATAAAGTTCTTTTCCCTGTTTAATTTCCAACATTCCTCAAATTCCTGAGTTCGCATATAACACAAAATAAGTAGAAGAAGGAAAGAAATAAATACAATGCTTGAATAACATATTCTTATTGTTATTAGTCTTATTCTTTGCATTACATTCTTTTCATATATATATTTCTTAGTGTATACATTTATTTTCATACTGAATGATGATGATTATATGCAAAATTTAACATCATTATTATTATGATATTTAGCATACAAAATTGATTGACTTTTCGATGTTACTTACTCACCTTTAAATCTTATTACATTACATATTTTTACAAAGTTTCTTCATTTGAATAACCGTTATGAAAATCAACAAAATCATTACATTTTAGATAAAAATTCAAGTCACATCTTAGTTGATCGTCGTACAGTAAACACTCATTTTAAGCATGAAAAAAAGAGTGAACCATAAATATTTTATGTATAATCAATGAAATTTGTGAATTTTTTTCTCTAATGAAATTTGAACAGAGAAAAAATTTGAGTATAAAAATTTTATGACATTTACGCGAGCTTTGAAAATAAAATATATGGAGGTAAAGAGCAAACAAAAAAGTTCATTGCTGTCGTTGCTGCTGTTGTTTTTATAAATGATAGAAAATGAAAAATAAATTTAAAATACGAGGATTTTTTATGCATACTTTTAAAGTTCATGAAAAATTGCATTTTAACACATTGCCAAATATGAATTTGAATTTTATAAACATGCAATTGTATTTCAATTCAATGCAGTGCATGACAAGGATGTTCTCACTTCCCTAATTCAATTTATTAAAATGGTAAACATACATATGTATATATTATATATGAAAAGTTCACATTAATGTCTATAGTAAACACATAATTTTACATAATTCAAACAATTTTTTTTCTCTTTGATTATTCCATACATGCATATGAAGTAGCATCTTCTTTAAGTAATATAAATAAATGCGCGCAACGACTCGTTTTCGTCTCGTGCGACAAACGTTTGATGGTCAACATGTTGCAAGTTGTTTTCTTCGATACTACCAATAATGTTCAGCCGAAGTGTTTATTTATTTATAATCTCCTATGTGCTTTAACTGCGTGTTAGATTAAACATTTGTTCATAAATATAAAGTTTATACAACAACAATTAAAAATTTATTTTCAATATCTCCAAAACAAAATGAACGACAATCATAAAGCAGTATTTAGTTCAATTTTACAATAAAATTACGTCGATTTTCACTTTCAAGGTTAAATTCGTTGCTGTTACTATGTTTTGTGTTTGTAGACCTATTAAAAAACATTGAGGAACTACTGCTTTAAAATGCACAGTATAAAAAATTTATATTGGTTATTTGTGGCTTTTTTATTACATTTTCTTGGCTGCAAGCAGTAGCAGTAAATAGATATTTGCTGCTCCTTAAATTGAATTTTAAATTCAACAATGACATTGTAGAAAGAACGGAGAAAGAGATTTTTACGATTGGTACTTTACACTTGCTTTTATTTTATGGCTTACTCTTTCATATACCATATTTTTATTCTTGCATAAAATATTGCTCTTTCTTTTATTCTCTCTGTGTCTATAAAATAATTTCTTTTCTTCTGCCTAAATATCATTTCTTTCATTCAATTTATTTTATCTACACCAGAGAAACCAGTATTCACGATTGGAAATGCGCCTGTCATAAGCGATACTGATAATTTTAGTGAAGTGAGTTTAGATCGTGACGGTAATTCATCAGAAGTTGCTCCATCAGATTTACAAACAGACAATGGAAATGCATTTTACAACAGTCCATTGGCTGAACTTGACTCATACAATAATTTACAATCATTGCATGATTTGAATAATCAATTACCGCCGCCTACACTTGATATCAGTAAT
This sequence comes from Polypedilum vanderplanki, assembly GCA_018290095.1. Taxonomy (NCBI): domain Eukaryota; kingdom Metazoa; phylum Arthropoda; class Insecta; order Diptera; family Chironomidae; genus Polypedilum; species Polypedilum vanderplanki. The sequence goes on along the minus strand of CM031380.1, from coordinate 29,608,103 downwards.
AATCAACAACAACATCAACAATCTTTTGATGGAAATTTTAATCCTATTTCCGCTGCCTTTGGCTCTGCAGCTTCGACAGTTTTTTCGACTTTTTCAAGTATTATTAAAGGTTCAGCATCTCAAAATAGAATGGATGAACAGCAAACACCAATGACAATAAATTCAAATGAACCACCACCACCCATGATTTCATATCAAGATTCAAATACGATATCAAATTCATATAGTTACGATTTACAACAGCAACAACAATCTGATGTCAATGCTCCACCACCATCATTCTTTTCACCAAATGATGAAACACTCTTTCAAAAACCAACTGTCGAAATGCCGAGCAATACTTTTCGTATAGGTGGAAATAAGAAGAAAACTTATGCACACATTCCTGGCTTGAGTTCATCATCAACTAATTCACAAACTGTACCGCAAAATTTCAATCTTAATCCGAGTATGCCACCACTTCCTCCACAACCAATAACTCAAGTAGATTCAATGGCAAACTTTCCTCCACCTCAAAATGTTTATGAAAATGTCGTGCAAAATTCACAACAACAACAAAAACAACAGCAGCAGCAGCAGTCAATTTCATCAAAGTTTTCATTTAGTTCACTATTAGATAAAATTCCAGTTACAAAAAATTTATTTGGAATGACAGATCAAAATCCAAATGAATATTATCAAGGTAATAATGAAATTAATTCTTCTGTAGCTTTTCAAACACCACCACCACCTCAAAATAATGAAACAATAAATTATTTTATGCCACACACTCAATTAAATGAACAACCAAAAATCGATAATATCAATAACAACTTTTTTAATGCACAACAACCGAATTTAACTGTAAATACATTACAACCACCATCATCACTCGTCATCAATAATGATTTGGTTTGTGTACAAAAGCAACAACCTGACGTGACACCAATATCAGGTGAAAATAACAATTTCGCAACAGTAAATTTCTTTAATCCACAACAATTCAATACGAAGCCTTTTGCAAAAGTTCAACAACCGAATGCTGATGTCACATCAAGTATTGAGAGCATAGGAAAACATGAGTCGCAAGTTCAAAGTAGCAATTCATCATTTATGACTTCACCTCCTGTTTCATTACAACAGAGTGAAGTTTTACAACAACAACAGCCTATTCAATTTCCTCCACAAAGCTATAGCACTCCATCGCCTCCATCGTCTCAGACTGTTTCTGAAATGTTTTCACAAAATAACGATGCCAATGCGCCACCACCAATATTTTTTAATCCAAATGAGACAAATGACATGTTTAAACCTCGTTTGAGCATCGATGGAAAGCCTAAAAATCCATACAGTAACAACCGAACACGTGGAGTTGGTTTATATCGTGCACGTACCTCATCGTCTTCTGATTCATCAGCAAATCAACAAATTTTATTGCCTCCGGCGCCTACAGCAAGTTTTCAAGAGCCATCACAGCAATTCTTCACGCCAACTCTTCAAACAGATACGATTGATCAAGCACAAAATCAAAGTACTCTTTCGAGACCATCATCAGTTCCACCGCAGCAACAAACACTTATTGAGTCGAGTGTTCCTTATCCAAGTGCTCCTCCTCTTTCTTCTTTAGTACCATCAAATGTTAACGAAACAAATGTTGCATTTATGACGCCATCATTAACAGTAATGCAAAAATCAGACTTGAATGTTCCAGAAAATGAAGATTTAATTTCGTCTGAACAAAAACAACAGCAATCAGCGACTGTGTCAAATGTCTCAAATTTCTTTGCATACGATAATCAAAGCAAGGTCAATGAACAAAAGTCTGCATTACACTTTTTCCAAGATCAACCGGAAGTATCTTCTCAACCTGTTCTGAATGAACAACAACAAGTAAATAACAACAACAACAACAGCAGCACATTTAATGCCATTAACTTTTTCAATATGGAACAAGAACCGAAAACTGATTTGCCTCAAAATCGGCAACAAAGTATCATGAAAGGAGAAGAGGAGGAGGAATTTAATTCGCCAATAACCAGTTCAATAGCGACAACGACAATAATTCAAGGTAACAACGAAAACGACACAATAAATGATATTACTGATAAAATGGAGAGCTTAAGTGCGTGTTCGCGTAGCACTTTGAGCTTATTTGCAACATCTGAATTGGATTCGACAATGAATCAAAAACAGCTATCGTCAGCACCTGTTCAATCTCTTATACCGAAATATCTTGAACAGCAGCCACCCATTGGTGAAAGCTTAAAAGGTGAGCCGTTAGTTAATGAAAATACCGCACAAAAATATCGACCAATTTATTGCCATTGGTTCTATCAAAATCTCTATTGGCATCCTTTCTCAATGTCTGATTCATTAGCAATTGATCAGGCAATTCTTAATGACGATAATGTTGTGTGCACAAGTGGTGGTCGTTATGAGGTGAACATTAAAGATAGAAGAAGGTCATCAATTTATTGGACAAGTGGTTCTAATATCATAAGAAAATGCTCATGGTTTTATATTGATTCCTTAAATAGCAAAAATGGAAATATTGTTCCTTTTGAGGAAAATCTTGCGATATATTTGGAAAAAGAATATGAAAGAGCAATGACACATGAGGCGTGGAATCAAAAGATTAATTTGCCAGAATCAAACGATTTCATTATAATGAAAGATTCATCAACGATTGAGTATCATAAAATGGGCTATACAATGCAAGTCAAGCGTGGAATGGATGAATTTAATATTGATGATGGTGAAGAAGGAATTCCACAACATTTGATTCTATGTGTAAGCAGTTTTGGCGATAAAATTGATGAAAATGGTAAGAAGAAGAATGGAAAAATTTTGTTTACAAGTTTATGACATGCTTTAGGTTTTTTTCTTCTTTCTTTCTAATTAGCTGATGAAATCAGATCAAAATGTTTGGAAGGCGTTCAGCAATATTATAGCGAAGAATTTGATTGTGGGCGAATAAAACGTATTGAGGTCCTACCTATTACTTTGAATTCAATTGACGTGCTGAAAATGAACGAATTTAATAATATTATTGCGAGTTCGTCGTCATTTAAAACAACAGCAACTATTGAAATTAATGAACATATTATGCGAACTATGCTCTATTCAAATGAGAATTTCTATCAGGTAGTTATTTTTATTGACATAATCGTACTTTTTTAATGTCTCAATTATCAAACTTTCATTTCTCTAGAAAATTATGAATCATTTGGCGTTTAGTTTGAATGAAATCGCATCAAAATTCAAACAACGAAATCCGAATTTTGATGGTGGAATATCTCTAATTGCTTCATCATATGAAGCATTGTTTTTGTTTGATTTGTTGACATATGAGTCTGCTACATCTGAATTTTGGAAGCTCAATTTTGAAGTCTCGAAATTTTTTGCATGCGGAATGCCAACAAATTTATTGATGATAAGAAATGCTGATAAATTGAATCATGGCTTTGAACTAACAGGATGTAGAAAATTATTCAACATAATTCATCCAAAAGACGCAATTGGTCAACGCATTGAGCCATTTATCATTCCAGAATATTCATCATTACCACCTGAGATGATTGACAATTTATCACGCAATGAAAGAATCGACTTTATGTTAACAGAAGAATCATTAAATGATGAACAATTTTCAGCAGCAAAATATTTCTCATCTGAGACTTTAATCAAAAGAATTTTAAATGAAATTTATGGTGCAAATTGTTTAGATTCTGGAAATTTATAATTATAAATTCATAAGGAAGAAAAATTTACTAACTAACGTCCTATTATTGTTTTCATTTTGTGTTAATAAAGGAAAAAATATTTCTTATCACATGTCATGCATGCTGTTTGTTAATAATAAAAATAATAAAAAAAGAGAAAATTTAATATTTAAACAAGTTTTTTTGTTCATCAATACTTGTGTATGTGATATCTTTATTTTTCTTCATTGGCACAACTTAAAAAAAATGAACTGTTACAATAATAATAAACTTTTTTGGTTTAACTTTTTTTCAGAGATTAATATCAAATTAATTCGAATGTATGTATCATATAACATAAAAAATAGTAAATAGTCAATTATTTGAGAAAGTCTTTACGCGTAATAATGCCAGTTACAAGATTATTTTCATCAACTACACAGAGATGACGAAGACCGAGTGCACGAAAGAGCATAAATATTCTGGACACTGAAGTTAATTGATTCACTTTATATGGTGATGGATTCATAAATACTTCCATATTAATTGTATATTTCTGAGCAAGCTTATCACGACTTATTCTTATTTCATCAATTGTTTTATATCGAGGATATTCATTGCGAAAAGTTTCAATTGAAATTGTTCGCTCCCAAAATCGTTTTGTTTCTTCAAATAGAGATTTTTCTAAAATTACAATTAATTGAGTTCGCAAAATAAAACCACGTAAACGACCGTTTTTGCGATCATTATCGGCAACTTGATCAATGACAGGAAAACCATGATATGAGGTATTTTTCAAAATACCAACAATATATTCCACGCTTTCTTTCATACGTACGCATACAACATCTTCGCTCATTATTTTCTTTGCTTTTGTCATGAATAATTTGTTCGGTGTATGCCATGAGAGAAAAGGAACATTAGCAACATGAATTTGTGTATCATAAATGCCGTCATTGAAATAATCTCCCATCCATTTTGCAGACGTAAGAGTTAGAATAATAGGAAGAGCAAACCAAATATTTCCAGTAGTTTCAATTAAAATTACAGCCAATGAAATTGTCATTCGAACAGTTCCACCTAATTGTGCAGCAGCTCCAATGAGAGCATATTTTCCAGGATTGATAAATTTTACACCAGTAAATTCTAATGCCATAAAAGATGCAACGAGTCTGCCCCATGCAGCGCCAACAAGTAAACATGGAATAAAAATTCCTAAACTTACATTCAAGCCATATGTGATGTTTGATAGGAAAAAATAAATTGGAACAAAAACAAGCAGTGTTGTAATTTTATGTGAGCCTGGAGGATCATGAAAGAGACTTCTCACACTTTGTTCAGGTGTTTGAAACCAAAGTGATGCTGCAGCATTATATTCATTGTCGTCACAAAACAATTGAACAGGCGTCAATGTCGGATCATTTCCTAAGCAATAAATAAAAAATTAAAATCAAAAATTCAATAATAAACTAATTAAAGTGTTACCTAAAGGTCGACAGTCATTAATCAAGTACATCATTAAACATGCAAATGAAGCAGAAATTGCTGCAACCATCATTGCCTCAATAATTCTTATCCATTTTTGCTTAATATATTTTTCACGAAAAATATTGAGTGTTGTATTACTTTTTATCCATAAAGCTCCACTTAGTCCTCCAAACGCCCCCATTGCCATAAATATTGGTAATTCATAATATTCAAATGGAAGTGCTTCAAATTCACCCAAATTAAAAAGACCATGATATGTGAAATTTTCTAATCCATGGTATGCAGTAAGCACTAAATTTAATGTGAATGAACTGACAATAGCTGAGAAGAGTGTTCGCCAAATTAAACTTTGATTCCAGAAACTTGCAGCTTCTTCTAAAGCAAATAGCAATCCTCCAATAGGAGCACCAAAAGCAGCTGTAACAAAAAAAGAAAAAACTTTTTTTATTTTCAAAAAATTAATTAAAACATTATATTTTTTACCTGCAACACCAGCACTTGCTCCACAAACAACAAAATCTCTCTTTTCGTGATCATCACGGAAGTATCTGAATATTTTAAAATCTTTGTTAAAACTCGAACTTTTTCCTTGTGAAATACCAGCAGCAATAACTGCACCACAATGAACCATCGGACCTTCTTTTCCACCTGCTAGACCACCACATACGGATGTAATAACACCAACAGCCTTGACAGCTAAAGTCTTTAATCTGACAACTTTCGGAATTTTTATGCCATTGAGATAGCATTTTACAAGAGGAATGCCACTTCCAGTAGCGACTGGTTCTACATATGTCACTAAAATGCTTCCAATCATCACAGGCAACTAATATGAATGAAATCAAACAATGTGTAATAGAAAATATTGCATATTATTGATATCACACTTACTGCATTCGTTATCACGTAAAAAATGTAAGGCATGACTAAGTCTCCATGAATGATATTTTGCTGGACAGCTGTATAATATTGACATAAATAAATAAACATGAGACAGAAAAAAGGGAATAATTATTTTTGTTACCTTTTTGTAGCCAACTATATTTATAATAACTTATCTCTTCAATTGAGATTGCAATAAAACAGCCAACAAGTGCTGTTAAAATTCCAATAAAAAGGGATACAATCCATCTTGCAAAGTCTTTTTTTGCTTTCAAATGTTGTTCATTCTTCATAAGATCATTCTCATACAATTGATTTTCACAAATATCATAATCTAATCCCTAAATATGAAAAATTTCACAATAATTAAATTCATTAATCATCATAAATGTATGTGAATCCCATAAACTTGCCTCATATTTTGATTGTGGCCTTACTGCACGAGCTCTAAAAACAGGGACGACATCATCAGGAGGAATTTGAATTTGAGTAGCTAATATCTATTAGTTTGATAAAAATCTCAATCAATTTCCATTGTTTTCTATTTCGCAATTTTATTAATAACTCACATTTGTCTGGTCATTTTCACTTTCTCCATCTGAATCATCAATTAATCTTTCTTTAATCATTTTCTTGTCTTACACTAAATTCAAACAATCATTAAATCGTCATTACTTTTTAAAAAATCTCTTCTTTATTAGTTATTAATAATCAAAACAAAAGAAACACGACTTTCTCATCGATTATACGGCTTTCAGTTCATGACTCGGTTATACGACATGTATAAAAAAATTTCGATGTAACTCATTTATACGATTAAAGTATAAAGTTTAAATTTTTAATAATTAAGAAATGTCATACAATAATAATTTTAATTACTCATTGTGATCAGATAAAATTTGATCTTTAAATTAAAATTATTCCTTAAAAATTCACTTTAAGTCTATTTTAAACATTTCGATGAAATGAGTCATCAACCATTGATTGTTGATTTCGATGTTATATATAGGTACCGATCGTTATTTTTAAGACACACCTAAGGCATCAACAAAGTGTATTAAAATGAATTTTCTTCAGTTTTTCTTCATTTTCTTTACTTTAATTGCTCTAAATCTCTGCAATGCACAACGAACGCCATCAATAAGTTATATTTCACAAGAACAAATTAAAGATATTGGTGGAACAGTTGAATTAGATTGGTAAGTGATGAACCTAATTAACATGTATATCTGACAATGCATTTTATCACATCTTAAATTGTGCAATTATAAAATTTCATTCCATTATCAAAATTTTTCATTCGTTCTTTGTTTTATTCAAGTTCTGTTCAATATGCACGCGAATATACAGTTGTATGGATTAAAACGGGACGCAATAAGGCTGATTATGTATTTTTGTCAACTGGATCATCATTAGTCATCAAAGACTCAAGATTTGCATTGCGTTTTGATGGTGCAAGTTCAACATACACTTTACAAATAAAAGACATTCAAGAGACTGATGCTGGAATCTATCAATGTGAGGTTGTTTTATCAGTGAATAATAAAATCACGGCTGAAGTTGAACTTTCGGTTCGTAGACCTCCAATTATTTCTGATAACTCGACACAATCAGTTGTCGCCTCTGAAGGACAACCCATTGTTATGGAATGGTAAAGTTCTAAAAATGATATTTTCTAAGTCTGGTATTAATTTTAAGTACTTTAAATTTAGTTATGCTTCTGGTTATCCCACACCAACTATTATTTGGAGACGTGAAAATAATGCCCTTTTACCTACAGGTAAAAATATTCTTTTAATTACCGCTCTTCATTTATTTTTAACTTACATTTTTAGGTGGAAGTACTTATAATGGAAATATTTTAAAAGTAAATGCTGTTCGCAAAGAAGATCGTGGAACATATTATTGCGTTGCTGATAATGGTGTGTCACGTGGAGATCGTCGAAATATCAATTTGGAAGTTGAATTTGCACCAGTCATTACAGTTCCACGTCCTCGTTTGGGTCAAGCATTGCAATATGATATGGATTTAGAATGTCACATAGAAGCTTATCCACCACCTGCAATAATTTGGGTTAAAGATGACATAATTATTTCAAATAATCAACATTACAGTATTTCAATCTTTGCAACTGCTGATGAATTCACTGATTCAACATTGAGAGTTATTACCATCGAAAAGCGTCAATATGGAGATTATAGATGTAAGGCAGTTAATAAACTTGGTCAAGTAAGTTTTTGTAAATAATATTAAATAGTCCAAAATATTAATATGAAATTTATAGGATGAAGCAAAAGTTCATCTATTTGAGACAGTCATCCCTACTTGCCCGCCTGCATGTTCTGTTGGACAATATACATCTCATGGTTATGTATCTCAACATATTTCAACATTTTTAGTACTTCTTGCTCTTATAATTTACGCTATCCGTAGAGCATAATCAAAATATAAAATTTAATTTGAATAAGGAAAAAAAAGATTCCGTCCAAACACAATTATTTTGTGAATCAAGCAATTTAAGTCTTAAATGAAAACAAAATCCATTCCAAAATCAAACAGCTAGATAGAATTATCATATTTCTGTGCCTTTAAATTGAAAACATAAAGTTTTATAAAGTAAAATAACGCACTTAATAATCTTTAATTAAGAGAAAATCTTTTAGCAATTAAATTAAGGACAATTTTAAAATTTCTTTTCATAATGTATGTGAATGATCTGATAAAAGAAAACTCTGTACTCAAATATTTTAAATTCATGACATTTCATTCGAAATAGATTCAAATTTTAAATTAATAAAGAAAAGACATTTTAGATTTAAAAAACCTAGCTATGTTTCATTATTTATACTTGAATAGAAGGAATTTAGGATGACAAAAATCAAGAAATTTATAGTAAACCAAAAATATTTTTCTTTTTATTAAATTTAATTTTTGGCCTTGAAAAAGACCTTTTTAATTTGTTGTTGTTGATGTAGAATGATAATTTATCCTCCGAAACCATAGAGAGTGCGTCCTTGACGTTTCAAGGCATAGACGACATCCATAGCTGTAACTGTCTTGCGTTTAGCGTGTTCAGTGTATGTGACTGCATCACGAATGACATTTTCCAAGAAAACTTTTAAGACACCACGAGTTTCTTCGTAGATCAAGCCTGAGATACGCTTGACACCACCACGACGAGCCAAACGACGAATGGCTGGTTTTGTGATACCTTGGATGTTATCACGAAGAACTTTGCGATGACGCTTTGCACCTCCTTTTCCTAAACCTTTGCCTCCTTTGCCACGGCCTGTCATATTTCACTTTTTCCTTTTACTGAGTACTTAACTGAATGAAAGAACAAACTCAAATGATGATGATGTATGAAATTCTCTCTCCTTATATACTCTTTTTCATTTTCCCCTTACACAAAAACTTTTCTTCATTTTTATTGCTTTATGTATGTTGAAAGTTCAAAAACATTTCATCATCATAGAAAATGATAAAAGAAAATTTTACCTGAATGAATTTCAAATACGAAAGTTTTGAAACTTTGATGATATTAACAAAAATTTATCATTTCCCCTCATTCATATTCTCCCTTCCATTATCTATAGATTCCCGCCAAAAGAATGATATATAAAGAGAGACAAATATGCGCACTTTCATCAGTTTTCGTTCGTATTTCGTAACGTTCAAAGCAAATAAATAATTATAAAATGGCTCGTACAAAGCAGACAGCTCGTAAATCAACTGGAGGTAAAGCACCTCGTAAGCAATTGGCCACAAAGGCTGCTCGCAAATCAGCACCAGCAACTGGAGGAGTCAAAAAACCACATCGTTATCGTCCAGGAACAGTCGCTCTTCGTGAAATTCGTCGTTACCAAAAATCAACTGAATTGCTCATCCGCAAATTGCCTTTCCAACGCTTAGTTCGTGAAATTGCTCAAGATTTCAAAACTGATTTGCGTTTCCAATCATCAGCAGTTATGGCATTGCAAGAAGCATCAGAAGCTTATTTGGTTGGTCTCTTCGAAAGATACAAACTTGTGCGCCATTCATGCTAAGCGTGTAACAATCATGCCAAAAGATATTCAACTCGCTCGTCGTATTCGTGGTGAACGTGCTTAAATCATCCAGTGCTTCATGTTTTTATAAATAAACGGTCTTTTTCAAGACCACAAAATGAATTTAAGAAAAGAAAAATAATTTTTGTCATTTATTCTGGTTAAAATGAATAATTTTATAAAATTTGCTGTTCTTCAGGTAAAAATGACATAAAATATAAATTTCGATTTCGTAGTATGTTAAACTTCCATATGTTCCGTTATGTAGTTCTTGCGATTAAAAATCTCATCATGATGCTGTTTACTGTTTATGTTTATATCAACTAATCGAATTGCTCGCAAACATTCAATCAATGGGATACAAAATCCAAGAAGCATTTGTGATAAAGGTTCCAATGTACACCAGAGAGAATGAAAAATATTTTGAAATAACAGCAAGAATGGTTGAAAGAGTCCATTAAATAAAGCTGTTAGTATTGGTTTCAACAAATAATCAGAAGTCATTTGAAAAAATCCAACAATAATAGACTGCAAAATGCTATATAAAATGAAACTTTATAAAAAAGAAAAATTATATAATTTGACAACTCTGATAGAAAATAAATTGAAATTTCTTTACCGATATAATTGTAAGAAAAATACGATGAAAAATGTAACTCCTACGTTAATTGAACCAAAAAATTCTGCCCAAAATTTTGTTGCTGCGAGAGAAACTTGATCAGCTGCATCGGCAGTAACCAGATGTGGTGCATTATCAGTTGTTCGTAAAAATTCACTGTCTCCACGATCAAAGAAATAAAATTTTTCTTTATTAATCTTTTTCTGCTCTGCATCTTCTTCCTTTTCTTGTAGCTCATCATTGCTGTTTTTATTATTCTGTGAAAATAATTTTGAAAATAAGCTACCACAGCCACTTTTTTCTTGTTGATGTTGTTGCATTTTAAATTCATTTTGCATATGACATGAAGGTGTATAATAAGGCATTTGATCATGAACATAATGTGGATGATATGTTCGTTGTAATTTATTTTTTAAATGACTATTGACCATTTGAAATTCAATTTTCTGTAAAAGAGAAGTATGAGAAATTAAATTGACAAATTTTATTCAATAAATTCTTGTACACTTGGATGTGATCCTCTTTGGCCCTTTCTTTGTTCTGACTTCATCATATAATATTCTGCATCTGTATCTGTTAAACATTTTGTGTCATCTTGAAAACTTGACTGTAAAGTTAATTAATTAATAATTTTTTGAAAATACAAAATAAGTTGTTTATTACCATATGAGGCATTCTAATTTGAGTTTCTTCAGTTGAAATATTTTTATCGACTTCATTTGGTTTGTTTAAAAATTTCTCATTCGCTTTCATCATAGAATGTGATGGTGATGATAAAATTGAAAAATCACTCACTGAAATATGTTGGAAATTTATTTTAAAAATTTAATTTTGTAATTTAAAATTTTACCTCGTGCAGAAACACCTGTATTTAAATGTTCCTTTTTTACCATCATTGATTGATGACAAATTCAAAAATAAAAATCCATGATTACTTTGATTATAATTATTTTACAAGCCATTAATTAATTCATTTTAATTGAGAGAACTGAAAATGATGATGAAAACTTATGATATCATCTGTTTTGAAAAGTTATCAATTTGGAACTTTCCTTTTCTGCATAAATCAACCGTCAAAACAAAATTCAAATATTTTACTCTCTTTTTTAATTTTTACTCTTACTCTCCCTCTCTTCCTCATTTATGTGAGAGAAGCCGCTTATGTACTTTCGTATTTTTACTACTTATTCTCACATTTTTTCATGGTCGCATTCAGTATATAAACTTCTGAAATCGCATGAAGAAACGACTTGTGAATTTTATTTAATATTTTATTAGAATTAAATGTTTAACTGAGTCTGAATCATATTTTAAATTGAACATTAATACTTAATAAAACAATTTACAGTATTTATAAACGATAATAAAAGTTAAATTTCTATAATTTCGTAATATCCGCGAAAGAATAAAAAGTAAAGAAAAGAAAAAAAAGAAATCATCATCCACTTAGTCACTCACGTTTAATTTTTAAATACCTCAGCATGACTTCAACATTTTTTGATAAATTTCAATCGATTGTAATCGGAACAGGCAATGTTCTTGATGATGAAGAGTTTAAAAAAGCTAAAACACCTACGCAAGAAGTAATTAAACTTTTATCTAGTCTTAGATAAGATATAAATAATTGACCTTATTATTAAAAATTACTTTTAGATGCTTATTTGCCTTTCATCACGAATTAATGAAGTGAAAAAAACAAATGTGCAATCTGATTCTGATAAGTTTGTTTCAATTCCACATGAAAATGAGCAGAATGGAGCATCTGAAAATTCAGAAGGAAAAACTAAGACTGTCTTGAAAATTTTCTTAAACGAATATCATCATGAAACGATTGAGGAAACATTGGGTTATACTTTAAAACTTTGCAAAACAGCACCCAATGTAATCTTGTCTTACTCACCAACATCGAAAATTGAAAATGATAAATTTATTTGGGCAGAAAATGATGCTGCAAAAGCAAAATCAAATTTCAAGTTGCTTTGGACAAAACTCCGAGAGCAAAAAAAGGCAAAAAAAATTGAACAATTGGGAATTGCTGATATGGATCTCGATACTATTCTCGATATTTTTGAAGATAAAAATTACGATTTCACGATCCTTCAGATCAATATTGCAACTTGCTGCATGCCACCACCTTGCTTGGTAAATTTTTGTAAAGAAAATGAAATTCAGCTTTTAACACACTCTGATCCTCAAGGTGAGTTTACTTAAATAAATATTTAAAAAGTCAACAAATAATTTAAATTATGATTTTATTTTTAGTTTTGCTTCCATCTTGTCATTTAGAAGAAGTCAGCCTAAGTGCATTTAAAGTGAAGTGGATTGTGCGGTATCTTGAGAGTCTTGTTTGTAGAGGAATTCTCACAAAAAAGGGTTTTATTGTTAATTTTCAACGAAAGTAATCATAATACATAAAAGTTTCATTATTGGCACATTTGTATACACTTTTCTGTTGTTGACTGCATTTTACAAATTGCAATAGCCTTGAAACATACTTATTGATATATATATAGTTATTACACACATTATTATCAGAACTATTTATATGTATACGCAATGTTTTGCATTTCTAGTTTAGCTGTTAAAGTGAATATATTTTTTTATAGTTTTCAATATATTATATGATACTATCTATCATGAATAAAAGCTGTTTTTTGACGGGCACTCGATTTCAAAATCTTTTATGATGTCGAAATTTAGTTTGAAAATAACGATATTTTAAAATTTAAAAAATTCAGTTGAGATGGAATTATTTCTCTAAAAAGCGATTTCATTTTAATAACAAAAACTTTTTATTTTAAAAGAGAAAAATAAATAAAATGCTGAAACCAAAAGTTTTGACAAATGTTTTGAGCCAAGCAAACACAGGAGGAGTTGAAAATACACTGTAAGTAATTAATGTACTTAAATAAGTTTGAATCTATTAAAATTACTCAATATTGTTATGCAGTTTATTAAATTCAGATGGTACTTTATTAGCATTTTCTGGTTTTCATAATCGAGACGCTAGAATAACATCAGCGATTGCAAGTAATGTATGGTGTGCATATGAAAAACATGGACACAATTCCTTTAGAGAAGATCCTTTGAATTATTTAATTATCAATTGTGAAGGAGGAAATGTTATTGTGACACAAGTAAGTAAAACATTGACAGACACTGACTGATTAAATTGATCAATAATATTTTTTATTATTATAGGTTGCTAATCTTCTTTTATGCCTTTATGCAACAACAAACGATTTTGGATTACTGAAAGCAAAAATTGCTAAATTAAAAGAAACTCTTGAACAACCACTCATGTCGATATCGTGAAATTAAATGTATTAAAATGATGTGCTCTATTATTTGAAACATATTAAATTTATTATATTCTCTTGTATTTCAATACTGAATTGACCACATTCATTGAGAAATTTGTTACAGCATGCAATCCAATATTCTTGCTGAAATGCTTGATATCATCAATTTGCTTATTGATCTCATCAGATTTCAAAGTGCTGTACTTTTTAGTTTCAAACATCACAAATGATGAATTATTTAGAATCTCGATAAAGTCTTCTTTTAAAAATGAAAAATAATTGTTAGCCACAAAAACAATGTCAAATTTTTGTGTATATTGTGATTTCTTTGTAATATTAAGAATATCATCAATTGAGAGAAAATGAATTTTTATGTTATCAATTGACTTCAATGGCTTATCATATTTGACCAGCTTAATATCGATATCTTCAAATGAACGAGATGATGCACATGGACTATTTCCAACTTGTAATGTGACTGCTCCAAATTTTCTGAAATTTTTCTTATCATTCGTCGCATCAAATTTCTGCTGATGAAGAATTTCCCACAATATTTCATATAGATTTCTTTCTGTTATATCCGTCGATCTGCATTCGTTTGTTCCAAATTTTGAATTATTCATTTTCTCTTCACTGCAAGTCATACCAAATGTTATAAAAGGTCCCACACTCATGTCACCTACATATCCTCGATGGAACCACTCTTTGCCATTTTTTCTGAGATCCATAGCAAATGTTTTATTTGGAAGAGTATATTCAAATTCAGGAAAAGTGAATGCAACACCACATTCTCGCCAATGTTTATACTCTTGTGGACATATCTGTTTTGCACCGTTATGTTTCAATCTCATTTGCAAATCCCAATCAAAAGCTCCATTTCGATGATCAAATCTTTCTTTAAGTTGAACTCGATTTTGATCTTCCCAATACTTTTTTATATCATAAATATGCTCTTTTTTATTTTTCCAAAAGGTAAATGCCATTTCCATCTGATCTCGCTCTTTATACTTTAACTGCTCAAAATTGAACATTGGCATCATTTGCTGAGCAAAACTTTTGTCAGTGATCATTTTAATAAAAATTTCACTTTTTGCATTTAAATACATGCTTGATGTTGAACTTAACATGCTATTACCAAAAATATCCATGTAAAGTTGAGTTTTTCCATCGATTGAGAAATTTTCTTCAGGTTCAAAAGGTATTGATAAAAGCATCATATCTCGAGCAATTAATTCTGCACATCCTTCTAGAATGTAGAAATTGAATTCAATGTCGAATACATTATGAAAGAAAAATTTTGAAATAGTTTTTAATATGTGCCCCGGGTCACCCAATCCAAAAAACAAAATGTCCAGCTTTTTTGGTCGTTGCTTAATTGCAGTAATGTACTCATCATAAAAATCTCGAGCTTCACTTATTCCCCAAAACATTTTCAGTCGATTATTACTAAATTGTTTTCATATGTTTACTGAGACAAATAAAATAACCATGACAACTTCATATTTGTTGCTATTTTAAAAGATTTATTAAGTAAAGTTTCTAGTTTTTTGGTGTATTAGTTTTACAATATCGAGAATTTCATTTGACATAATATTATTTAATCTAGATATGTTGTGTCATATTTATTTTCCTTAATAGTTCATGCTAATAAAATCTTTTAGTACTATCTTTTATAAAGGTGAATTTTCATGCATAGTTTTTATAATGAATCAAACCTAAAATTTGATTGAAAAATGAATGTTTTTTAATGTTTTCATATTATTTTTATCAATCAATCCTCATTTTTTATTTCATTATGCATAATAGATCAATATAGTATGATAATTGACAAGAATAAAAATTTAGATGCAGAGAATATTTTATTTTGAAAACTATCAAAAGTGATGAGATAGAGAAAAAATGCATAAAAAAGTTTATAATTTTTTAAAGATATTTTAACTTTTATCTTATAAAAAAATTAAAGCACACACACACATAAACACTAAAAAGTTCTATTTTACTACTTTGAAAAGATCTAAATTGAATGCTTGGAGCTATGTTAAGTTTCCATGTTTTCATTATTTATTGTATTCAGGATTTCATTAAACAGGTACGATCAACAACAAATCTACACACTAAATATATAAATTGTTTAAAAATAATAATTATCTTTCGAAATCTCTTAAAATCTCTCAACTAAATTTATACACCTCTTCTCTCAGCCTTATCATCGTCAGTCAATAAATTATATGCAAAATGCATCAATTCGCAAAATAAAATGTTAGTTCTAATAGGAAAGTTATTGTGAAATTTTAGTGGGTCCAAATAATTTTATTTTTTGGCTATTAAATATCCTGTGTATAGAATGAGATTAACATTAATTTTATTTTCATTAAAATCTAACATCAATTAGATTTTTTCATTATTATCAAAGGCTTTTTCATTGATATATCAAACCAATTTGTTTTAAAATACTTTTTATCCATATTTTAGTAAACTATTCTAGGAAAAAATATTTTGTTCATGTTTTATCAATTACGGATTTGTAATCTAAAAATGTCATATTTGTAAATACTTTTTTTAAATATCTTTTTCTTATTCAAAAAAATGTGCTTATTATGCTTATTACATAGTTTCAGACATGTAGTTTCATTTTCGATTCAAAGTTTCAATGTAAAAAATTTGCGATAATAAAAAACTAACAAGATTAAAATTACACTTGCATGTGTTAAAATATTTTTGTTAATAAATTTCAAATAGGTAATTAACTGCACTAAATTAATAATTCATAAAATAGTCTACAATTAAAAAGTTTATAATGGAATTTATGATGTTTCATTAGAATATAGTTAACACATATATTGTTCTCAAGCTGTCAAAGCTTTTTATTTTGCAATGGAAGTAGTAATTATTGAAGGAATTCGGAAATAGTGAATTAGTACTTATTTTTATAACTATGTGATTGATCATGCAAATATAAAAAATAATTAAGAATAAAATAAAATTAAAACAAAAATATTTAAAAATAAGAATTTTTCAAATGCATACATACAATTTAATTATTTATGTTGATTGTGAAAAAGTGATGTTGTGCTATTAGGTAATGGCAATGAAAGTGCTGATCTTTGTCTCTGCAAAAGCCTCTGTCCATGTGCAAATTCGGCTTGAATATGAGGCTGCAGATTTTTCGCTTCTATGCGCTTTTTAAGTAATGAAAATGTCTCATTCATTATGCGAATTTGATACTTTAAATTACTTGTCATTTCCTTGTTTAGTTGATGCATTTCTTTTAAATCCCGTCGAAGATGTTCATATTCCGTTGTGACATCGCTAACACTTTCAAGTAATTCAAGAACGGGAATTTCCTGAGGTACTGATTCTTGAGGAGCAATTCCTAATGCCATTGCCTCTGCATTCGCTGGTGGTAATGGAAGTAAATTCTTTTCAACATTTTCAAGTTTTGAAGACAGATTATTCAGAGAATTTCCAGCGTTCGTTACCTGCAAACAAATGATTAATGATAATATAATTTCGAGCTCAAATTTACTCATGTTGTTTGCTAATGGGTTTTAATATTCATTCATTTATTCATTTGCTAATGTAGTATTCGCTGTTTATAATTTTTATTACTAAAATTAATGTCACACACAACATTGTATGTATGTCGTTACAACTGGCAAATTTGCATGAAAATATCGATTAATTGCTTCATAAAAATTAGCATTTAAACATGCAACATAATTTGTGTGTAGCTTTTTCCAGTTTTAAGGGTGGGTGTGACAATAGGGCAGAAAATGAATATGACAAGAGTGGTTTGTTAATTTTAGAATACTCAAAGCTTTGAATTTAGAAAACTGTTGAATGAAATTAAATCATAGAGGCAAATGTTGGTTAATTTACAAGTTAAAATATCATTGTTTTGGTACAAACTTAATAAGCTTTATTTTCTGTTGATGAATAAAAAGTCGTTATTAAGAAAAAAAAGTATCTTACACTTTGTTCCAAAGAATATAAAGTTTCTGACATCATCTTTATATAATTAAATGTTTTATTAACTTTATTTATTCACTTTAAAGAATTGTTAATTGATAAATCTCGTTTAAATTAAGAAATTTAAAAATTTTAGTAATTTTTTTTAGTTTATTTTTATTTTAATTGCTTAATTTAAAATGAGCAAATTTTCAAATAAAAAATGAGCACCTAAAACCGTTAAATTTTGAATCACCAGAATTATCAAATATCTTCTCTTTTTTTTTCTTTCTCTCTCTTTCATTACATACATATGGTTAATGTTGTATTTCATTTGAAAAAACTTTTTCTAATGACAAATTTCATTCTTTGATAACTCACATCTTCAAGTCGTAAATCTTAAAGGAGAATAAGAGAAGTTGATAAGAAAAGCGATCACTAAGCAACAAAATGTTTAATTTTTGATAACATTATCTCTCATTTATACTATAAATGCTATCATCTCGAACGAAAATATATGTGTGACCCTTTAACTGACCCTATCATCATCGTCGCATTTCAGACATGTTTGTATATATAATTTGATGTTTTAACATCTTTCGAAAAAAATCCTTATCGACAAGCATGTCATTGTATAGACGACGGCGTAAGGAGAGTGAGAGAAAAAAAACGTTTTCACACAAAACCACGTTGTCAACTTATACACTCACTGATAATGAATATATTCATTCCAATTCATTTGCTCAACGAACGAGAAGTGTGAGAAATGAAAATAACCCAGTGGGAATTTTATACTTTTTTCTAATACAATATTTTTTAATAGATAAAAATATCATTTCACCCTAAAAGAAAATATTTTCAATTTGCTTTTGCCTAATTTAAAAATTCTAATATTTTTGCAAACACAATTCTTTTTAAAACAAAAATTAGTTTCCAAAGCAACACCACATTAAACACATTCGTTTGAGTAAGCAAGAGAAACAAAAATTCACCGTCTGGGTGAATTTGTTAAAACACTCTCTCACAGTAAAAAAATATACAACAAGCAAAAACTGAAAACGAAAAAAAATTCATTCATTTCACTCAGTTGATCGTCGCAAGTCAGTTGATTTAGTCGTTTCGGGATTGTCATATCGTTGAGAAGGAATTTTTTTCTTCTGTCTAAACTTCTAAAAAATGTGTTTTGTGCTCTGTTTCTGTCAAAAATAGTTTAATAAATAAATGAAGCGAAATGTTAGTGAAAAATAATTTTTTTAATATTTCTTTGGTGAATTGAAGAAATTTACACACACTCACGATACACATTAAATTGGCACTCAATTTCTATCAATCTTTCGGAGAAAGAGAAAAAAATATAAATTCATGATATGAGAGGATCATTTTTCTAAGTCTTTAGAGACTTACATACTTTCTCAGATATCATTCATATTTCTAATATGAAAAATGTCTGCAATGAATTGGCACAGTAGCAAAAGTTTAAAAAAAAGACACAAAGAAAATTTTTATTCTATTTTATTATTATTCCATTGCCGCGAGGCCTTTCGTGATAAAGGAAATTGTTATAGCCAAATGCAGACACATGTAAACTAATATTAATATTTTATTTAAATAACTCGACTCTCTCTCACTCTCATACTCTTTACGTATCAGTTTACTAGCGTTTTATTTTCATATGCATGTTATGAACAGATTTTCAAGTCGCTAATAGTCGTCTCATATCATATAATATATATAATTTTTTTGTGATTCGCTCTCGTACTCTTCTTTCTGCCTCTACATGATTCAAGGCACTTCTTGCTCAATCTCCTTTTTTTATCAAGTTACATATATAAATTCTAAAAAAATAAAGGAAACATCGAACCATTGCCAAAAAAATGTAAGGTTCTTTCTCTCTTTCTTGTTCACCTTATACGCATATTTAACTTCCTTCTAAACGCGTTTTAGTTTGAGGCAATTTCCAATGTGATTCATGGAGAGTCATAAAAATATTAAAAAACAAATTCTTTTGGCTTTTTTTTGTGTTAGCAGGAAAAAAATTATTGCAAGCACATGGAATTGTGATAAAAAGTATTAAAAGCATAAATCCCATTTAGATTGATAATAAACTGTATACACACATGCGGGGTGATCGCGGATCGCGCTCTTGATTATGAACCAAAATGCTGTAATATTCATACAAGCATAATTTTCAAATGATATACATACAGAGTCGAATTTGTCGTCACCGTCGCTATAATTGAGTTAAATAGGCGAGAGAAAGAGGCAGAGTGAAGTGTCTGAACAGTCAAGTTTATAATTGAATAGATTTTTTTCTTTTCTAAAGGCTTGCCGCTCACTTTATGAGCCTTCTTTCACTGACTAATCATGTAGATTTGACATTTTTTTGCTCGTACAAGAACATTTTTTCTAATTTGAAATTTTGTAATATACACATGTGCTTATTATATAGCGGAAAAAAGAGAGAGCAATAGCAGAAGTAGTAGTTCAAAGAACGAAACTCAAAATTTTTTCAAGTATATATAAACTGGTTAAATGGGTGTGATTATTAACTAAATAATTAACTTAATTAAGCGTATAACAAATGAACTTTGTGTGTGTATGTGTGTATAGAAACGGAAGGTTTTAGTCGACGACTTGGAAAAAGCAAGTTATGATACAAACAATCCATTTACATAAACAGACATACACACACAATATGTTCAGTATGAGGGTGGAAATAGTTTCATTTCATTGTAATTGATGACAGCAGCACCACTCTCTTGTTAACAATATAAAAAATGTGTATGTACTATGTGAGTGCGGTAATAACGGAAAGGAAGTGCCGTCATATGTCAACATGAATTTTTCAATTCAACAACAACAAAAAAAAAGAGTTTGTTCAAGGAGCTATGCTACATCTTACTTGTAACAGCATTAGATTTAAATTTTATCAATTTCTAATACTGTCAGGTAAAGATGTCGTTCGCTTTCCTATGATTTCATCAAAATTGCTAAATGACAATCGTTCTACATCTTCTTAAGTGACTTTTTTTTGTGTGCCAACGCATCGATCGATCGCTTGCTCACTCCTATAACCTTACAAAAACACACTCTTTGCAGATGAAATAATTTCTGTTTTCGTTTCATTTTTTATTTCTCGTGTCTTTACAAATATGGAATAAAATGATCTATCGAAAAAAAGAGCAGCAACAGCATCAGCAGCAGAAAGAGAGAGAAATGATACTTTAATTTATTGTTTGAACAGAAAAATCTCTTGCTTTTAAATAATCATAATAATGAATTGATATACACGCGGAAACTGGAATGAATGAAATGAAACTGGACAAACCACCACTATCATCATCATACACATGTGTGTATCGGTTGGTCGAAAATTTCAGATGACTTGATGTGAAGAGGAATGAAAATTATAATTTTTTTTTTATTTTACATTTCGTGAGTTCGATAAACCTCGAACCAGATATTTTAGTTTGCTTTTTGAAAAGATCATCGCCAAAATTAACGTATACAGAGTGAAAGAAAAAGAAGGACAAAACAAAAGTCATAGATATGAGCAACACATGTGCTTGTTGCACATTGAATATCCAGCAATCGAGAGCTTTGGTTAACAAATAATATTAAACCATTTGGCAATCAATTTAACAAGATTTCCTTTTCATTTTTCATTACTACATGCTTGCTTTCATTTTAACACACTTTTT
The DNA here is from genome assembly GCA_018290095.1 of Polypedilum vanderplanki. Lineage (NCBI taxonomy): Eukaryota > Metazoa > Arthropoda > Insecta > Diptera > Chironomidae > Polypedilum > Polypedilum vanderplanki. Next base: position 29,586,436 of record CM031380.1, on the reverse strand, counting down.
TACTCGATAATACTCGAAAGTAGTTTTGCACGAATGTATTTATGTAGCATATAGAACATTTACTAGAGTCCATACACGTGTTTATCGATGAAACAATGAATATGAGATTGAACACTCGTCTTTTTTGATTCATGTGTAGTTTAATTAAGTCTTCAAACATTATTATGGACGATATGTGTGTAAGACAGTAAAAGAAATAATAGCAGCAACATAACGGCATAAAAAATCGAGCATGTGGTTTTCTCATTTAAATTTTTATAAATATTATATCATTAATTATTATAAAGATGCACAAAAGCTAAAAAACCAATTTTAGTGATATTTTCTTGCGTGTAAGTGAAACTGAAAAAATTATCGAACGGAGAGAGATAGGAAAAAGAAAGAGAAAAATAATTTTAATTTTTTTGGCAGCAGGAGAAGAATGAGCAAAAAAAACGGGAAGGACAGGTTCTTTCTACCATCAATTTAGTATGTTTTATCTTAAGATTCTTAGAAGAACAGCAGAATACTAAAAAATTGATTTCTTTTTCCTTCTTACTCCGCTCGCACTCTCTCAATGGCTATGTCTTTTCACATGCTATGCGTAGGCTTATAATCGTCATTCCCCGGTTATTTTTTTAATTTTTTTCTTGTCTGCATTAAAAGTCATATACACATGTATGTATATACACTACCTAGAAGAAAGAAAAATAAAAAATCGAGATAATTTTCTTTCTATCTTTATCTATCTCATGCGCTCACATCATGGGGGGATTACTTTGAAAATGACGAAAGTTTCGAGTAAATAACATTTTTATTTTGATGGGAGTATGATAGAATAGCGAGAAACGATTAAAACAATTTCAATGACCTTAAAAAATCTTGTTTAATTAAAATCTAAGAAAAATAACGAGAGAGCAAAATTATTTTTTCGGTCCATTATAATGAGACTGAAGCTCAAATGTTTTATTAATTAATTTATTAGTGTTTTGCTTCTTTTATGTAAGAGAGCATCAAATAAAATTGTTTTTAAAACAACTCAGTGAGTTTATCAAGGCTTGAACACTCAACAACAGAGTTTTTTCTTAAAGACTTTTGTCAATTTCATTAAGTGTTTCAGCCTTGAAGTTTACTTTATTTTTCAAAAAGAAAATAAAATAAAAAAAGAATCGCCAATTAGTCGGCAGAGATAGAAAGAAAATTTGAGTAATTAAGAATGATTGATCAAGTTAGAGTAATTGGCTTGTTTATGTCTTTGATTTTCATAAAGATAGGGGAGATTGTATCACTTATAAGTGAAACCAAAAAACCGTTACACTTTCCATTTATATGCGTATTGCATGCCACGGAAAGTAAACGGAAAGTCGTAACGTATTTTTGGTTACTCGGGTTAAAATTGTAAATCATTTAAGATTAGAGTTGAATAATCTAGGAATATTGTTAACACAGCAATAAAATTTATTTTTTATGTTTTCTTAAAATAAATTGATAAAGAGAAAACTTGACTTAATTTAATGATAATCATTTATGATAGAGTTATTCTATTTACTAAGAATTTCAATGTATTTAAGTTCATCTCATTCAAATGTTTGCAATAAATACGTCAAAAGAGATTAAAATAGCATTCTTTGCTCTTATCTTTTAATAAATAATAAATAATTTTGTGATGAAATCATTTTGTAACATTTAGCATTTTTAAATATGATTATCACTCAATAAACATGTTCCTAAAATAAAAAATTAAAATTACCAAAAATGAAAAAAATTCCACTTCTCAATCAGTCATAGAAAAAAATTTCCTCATTTCTAGAGACATTTCATTTTCATCTCACTCAAATGGGTTGAGAAATAATTAATTTTTTTGTAGCAACTCATTTAACTGAGCTCTAGCACTGTGTATATGCGAGAGATAGAGAGAAAAAAACAGACATAAAAAATATTGTCTCAAAAAGATAAATAAAGAAGAATTGTCACATTTGAATGTGTGATGACATCCCGAACTAAAATTCCTGAGCATTTGCCACATTTTTCTTCATCACTAATTTCTTTTAATCTGCATACAAACACAAAAAAGACAATGAGAAAGAATTCGACTTCTAATCCCGTCACAGCATCAAACTTTTTAAGTGTCTTTAATCGTGATTATGAGGAAAAATGCTCGAAAATGAGAGAAGAAAATTCCAATTAAAAAGTTTAAAAGAAATTAATTGACATCTTCTTTTCGTGTTGTTTCAAAGACAGTTGGTGTGTGATTTATAAGAGGCTAATCGTGAATGCTTATGATATGATCAGTCTTAAAAAGCCGCATGTAGTAAGCAAGCAAATTAATGTTACTATAATAAATTCACGCGTGAAACATTAGTTCTATCTATCGTCTTCCCTTTAATTGAAAAACATGTTCTTGTATATGAAAATCTAATTTCGATGAATTATCAAAATTTGGAACAGATTAGTTTTTCAAAATTTTGTTTATAATAGAACTTTTTTCATATAAAAATCTTTTGAAAATTATTTTTAGATTACTGTTACCGTCTTCCCTCGAATACAAGAGCCGGCTCTTTTATTCGAGGGAAGACGGTAAGTGGCACAGAATAATTAGAAATCTCTAAATTGATAAAATTAAGCAAAATTTTTCTTTGTTTACATTTTTTCGTAAATATTTTTTGACCAAAAATACAAATTAGCTTAAATCTCCTTAACTGAGTTAAATCAAGTCTTTAAAGTTCACATGTTGCGTAAGTGAACTTTAATCTTTGTTTAATATCGATATAAAACTCAGGAAATTTAGTGAAAATTTTTAAAAAGGTGTCCAAAAATTCGATAAAAAGTTCTGGTAAATTTTTAAATTTTATCATATTTTGAAAATTAATAACTGTTAAAAATTTCTTATAATCAAAGTAAGACAGTAGCAGCAGTTGAGTTTGTTATTTGGTGCACAACAAAATGAATAGATGTGAATTTTATTCTCTGGGCCATCTCACACTTCATGGTATCATCATCAACACTACTTTTTCCGCCTGCCACATTTCTCTAAAAATAAGTCTCGAATTGCCTCTAATGTCAATTTTAAAGTCGAGTCGAGTGAGGTGTGTCTGTATGTGAATATAATTTTCATTTTTTTCACTCTCTTTCTTTTTTCTAAAGGAATTTTCATCTCTTATACTGTTTGATGATGATTTTTCTTCCTCCTATTTTACTGCTGTATTTATACATAGATATATATTAATGTTATATTCACATTTCATCATTTTTCCTGTTCTCGCCAACCAGAAAAATGTAATAGAGAAAGAGAGAGAATTTGTGTATAAAATAATATAAAAATATTTAATATTAAATGTGTACACGTAGCTCTTTCTACATATATCTACAAGTATATGTAATATAGCAGACGCACCAGAAAAGAAAAGCGGCTCACAAAAGCGTATGTTTTAATTAGATGCGAAAAAAACATCTTTGTTCAGTGAGTTATGAAACGAAACAGTTCATCCATTTAATGCACATATAAATATAAATGTGAGCCTTTTGCACATCAATCGACTATATGGCTCACTTTAATACACATTAACTGACTAACTAACAGTCACTAAAGTGTAAAGATATAGAGAGAGAGAGAAACTGACTTGTGATGATATGAGCAGTAGTCGGTAATTACTATTGTTTCTAGAGTATTTTTAACAATTTCTCTCTCTCTCTCTCTATTTCGTTCTTTTTTTGAGGTACATAAACACGCATTATTTAATTAGCTAATTAATTCTTTAAATACTTTTCAAATGGCTCATCTTTTGTAGTAAATATCTTTTTTTTTAAAGTAAAAACACTTATAAATAAATAACTATATGGTTGGATTTCTAATTAATTTTTATAACATTTTTTCTCGTCTTTATGCGAAGCAACAATGTAAATCAAATCTTTCTACAACTACTTAGTTATTACTTAGTCACCTAGTCGAGTACAATTTTATTTTGCATTTATAATATTGCTCCACTTGTGTATGTGTGTGAAATACCATTTTTTTTTTGTATAATCGATTTCAAATGGAATAAAAAATTAAATTCTTTTTCATTTTGTTTAACTTCATGGTACAAATATATTTTAATGCGATTGAACAAAGTTACAGAATTTGTTACTGATAAGAATTAGAAAATTTTTCTAATAGATGAATTTATATTATTAAAAAAAGGCGAAAAAAAGATCGCAAAGAATTTATTTTCATAAATTGATTTTTTTGTGGGTGCAGTAGTAATTGAGCATTTCGTTTATTTCCATGTGCCTCTGAGTCTTGGCCTCACAAAGGAGAGAGAGAGAGAGAGTAAAAATAAAAAAATATACATAAAGAAATATGAATGTGAGAGGGAGGGCAGGGCCGTCATATAGTTGGGTTTTTTTTTTTTTTTGCCGTGCTGCCTAGGAAATTGATTTTTCACATGCGATATTTACAAACAAATGTGCCACTGCGCTTCTTCAACATAAAGCACCCAATATAGCGCTACTACCTCTTTTTTTCATTCTTGCCCGTTTCACGTTATAAAGCGCATATATAAAAATGAATTCATTGAATAACTTTTTTTGTTCTCCTTCATACACTTCTTTAAAGTTAAAGAAGACGCGAAATGAAATGAAATAAATGTGAATAATCAGGGCGTATAGAATACGAGAAAGAGAATTGTTTAAAAAAATTTTATTACATTTTTTTTTGTTTTTGGAAATTGCCTTCGTCCGAGAAGAATATATAAACATAAATAAAGAAAAGAATTAAGACAATGAGGCAATACCAGTAAAGATCACACACATCTTCATAAGAGTCAGTTCGTCTGATTTTTATTACCTCATTCTAAATTAATTTTTTTATTGCACATTACTGACTTCATTCTCAGATCTTAATTTTTTGATTAATCATTCGCAATTAAGTGTGTTGCTGTTCTTATTATCGCTTAAATATGTATACTTAATTGATGGCCTTTTCATGGAGCTAAATTGTTAATTAATGAGTAGAAAAATAAAATCTACAAGAAAATTCTTTACAATATTTTACTTACACTTGTCATGCACACCTACAACATACATTGCGAATGAATTATTGACATCCAACTGAGAATAAGAGAAACATTTTTCATGAATTCTTAAAACATTAAGAAATATTCGTATAATGTCACTAAAAATTTTAAACAATTTTAATGAATCTTTAAAAAATAAAATTTGCAACCCTGTATGAGTTACATTACATTCTTGTAACATTATCGACCTCATTCGATACAACACTACATAAGTGTAAGTTTTATTTCATTTTTAAAGTCTTATTACAAAAATTGTCGTCATATAAAGGGGACATTTACTACTTATGAAATTGGCAAACTTTCGATTTTAGGTTCTAATAACAACACTTTTATTCACATTCTCGTGATCAACCCCTTTGCAGTAACTTTTCAAAGACAACCTAAAAGTGTCATAGTGTTTTTTTTTTCATTGGCGCCGCTATTGAAATTTATATATATTTATGTAAAAAATTTACAATATGAGGGTTTTTTCTATTCATTTTCTTTTTTTGGGAAAATTAACTTAAACAGAATGTGATAGAAAATGAAATTTTTAAATATTTTTTTGCTGATGGTATTTATTTCCAGGTGTTAAATTTACAAATGCACATTTTCACTTCATCATAAAACAATTTTACTTACTATCCGTAACGTCAGTAGCAAAGTGACATGACACCAAAAAAATATATAAAAAATAGAGTCGTTAAAATTTCTCACTTTTCTGCCGATGTCGCATAACATGCTGAAATAAGTAAATAAGCAAGTAAGGAAGAAAAAGAATGTGCAGCCATTTCGACGTCATTAAAAATTCTGTAAAGTAAGCATTAGTGTGAGGTGAACGGAAAATGAATTTATACTAAAATTTCAGAATAAAATTGTATCAAATTAAAGCAAGATTTAGAAAAATTTCATGTTGTTCAAGAGAAGTTTCATGTGGATTTTGTGAAAAGCTGTATATGACTCTTACTGCCATAAAAAAAATGGAAACACCTGAATGAATGAGAGGATGATGAAGATGAAGAAGAAAAAAAACCATAGCTGTGGTGAATAATACTCAATAAAAGACACACATACACGCTCTCGCATGAGACATTTTATGAATTAAAATACAAAAAGGAGCAGCTTGGTTGATAAAGGCCATTATGGGAATGGGAACATGGGATTACAATTTATTAGCACATGGGACATGTGACAACACGCATTTCAATTATAAGCGAAAAAAGTGACGATGACAAATACGCATATATTTTTTTCCTACCTAGTGTTTGTTTCAAACACCCACAAACATGTGATAAATAACTTTATTTTATCGTAAAACAATTGTGTTGAATTATTGAATTTGAATATTTTAATATTGCACTACTTTCAATGTATGTGTCTCTCAGTTACTCATTTGATTTTTAGCAAGCAAACTAAATTTATCGATCATTGACGAAAGGGAAAAAACAATGGAAGTGTGCTCAATGTAGTCGTCATTGTCATTTGTTTCATGGTATGAAAAAGACATTTGAAATTTTTGTTTTCATTTTGCAAGAGTGGTGAAAGACATTAAACTGAATATGTCATAAAAATTTATAGATCTCACAAAAATGTCTACAGGAAATTTTCGCAATTTAAGGAACAGGAAATTGAAGTTTTCCTTGAAGTAGCAAATTATTATATTTTGGATATTCGCGAAAAAGTAGCCTTGCATGGTTTGGCCACTGCACAATAATAATTTCTTCTTTTTCAATGTCATTCACATGCTATCACCACATTTTTCATGGCAAAAACCACAAAAAGAGCACATAGCGCAGAATACACCCGGAAATTGTTTTCATAAATTTCGCACATGCCGAACACGCCTCAATAATTAATTAAGAATGAATTTTTCTCTTTTACTCTTTCATTCGCACCAATATACATATATAAAAAGAGAAAGAGACCAGTTACGCAGCTGTTAACGCAGAATAGCAATAAAAGTATCAAGAAACTCTCTTTAACCAATACATAATTCCGGTAGTCGCTTTTCTTTTAAACTCTTCATGCACGTGTGTATATATTAGTAGCATTAACGTCGAGTATGCATGATTATTATGGCAGGAAGAAATTGAATATAAACAAAAATTTTTTATAGTATATAATTTTCAAATTAGGGCCATTTCAAGAAATAGCTATTTTAGTTTGTAAGAAAAGCAATTTTACGAAGCGCCATCAAAAAAATTTCCTACGATCATCTTTGTTTGATTATGTAATAGACTAAGGGAATTTCAAACATTTATTGTTTAATTAAGTATAACATATGAAACAATATTTTGCATCATAACACACATCAAAATTATTTTTTTATTGACTTCATATCGATTAACACATCACAGACAGTACACACATAAATAGAATAAGAAGGAGGAGTTGTGTATGTTTGAAACAATTTGTTTTCGTCTTTTTTCATTTATTCACGCTAAAATAGAAGCGCACATAGTAAAAGAATGTGAAAACGACGTAGAGAGACATTGACTACTTAGATGTGAAGACAGACACGAGTGTCTTTTTTCTAAAATAAGTTTTAAATGATCGCGACTGGATAAAAGAAAAGAAAACACACACATAAAATTGCTTTCAGGTCTAGTGAAAATTGAAATATTTTCTTACAAATAATCGTTTTTCTTCTTTTTGGAGTTGGTAATTGAGTATAGTAATTGATGGACACGAGAAACATAAAGATGTTAAGAGATTTTAGCAGCTCATTAAGGAAAACTCTTTTCTAAACGATGTGAAACATTGCGATGTGATTAATTAGTTCAAGTGATGATTAGTTCCAATAATGACATTTGATAACCTCCTACTTGATTTGATTTATAATCAGACCGATGAAATGTCGTTGATAAGACACTGATTGACTGCTAGCAAACTAAATTGATTGAATGATGTGTGAAAATTTATACGAGTGGTGATCGTTGAAGAGTGTAGAAAATTTATTTAATGAGAGCAGTTACTTATACAAACAGCAATAAAACGCACTGAAGATCAACTAGATAAAAATACATAATTACTGATAATAATGGTAATTATAACTGCTGCAATTCTACACTATTCTTAACGATCTGTATCATTTCTTTTCTGTTACTTGAGATATGATGAAATATCTTTATTTTTCAACGCAATTAATGAAGCAATTAAACAACAAACACATACTAAAAATTCATTTTTATTAAATATTTTTTGTTTCCTAATTAATTTTAAACATAAATGTATTCGTTAAAAAGTGCGAAAGAAATTAGTTAAGAAAAATATATAATTTCTTCATATTAAAGACGCACACACGTAATCATGAAAGGAATTTTCTTTTTAATCTTTCATAAATCATTCAAGGCAACAAAAAATATGAATGCTTGATTCCAACACAACGTGATCATTTTTGGCGCTCTCTAATTCAAAAAAATTTCTTCTTATCATTCTCCTCTCGCTCAAGTTCTTCGTGTCTTTAAAAGACTGTGAATGTCGTTATTTTGTCACAAGCAAATTCCTTTTGGTTTTTGTGGATATCTTTTTGCATACATAAAGAAAAATTATTTAAAATTTGCTTTTTTATGCTCATTCTTTTTTGCCTGCTCTCTGTCTCTCACTGTTATTTTGCGTGAGGAGAGAAAAAAAATTTTGTCGCATTGTCATTATATAGTAATAAAAATAGACTTTATTTTCACAATCAGAGCATATTTTAATTAATTTAATTAAATTTTAAATGAAGATGAAATGAGATGATTTCATGGAATAATAATTTTAATCTTATCATTCAAATTTGAATGCAATGAAGCCTTTTTTTCAATTTTACGCGACTTTTTGTCTCTTCTTTTTTGCTCTTCTCATTTCAAGCATTCCTTCAACGGGCCAGAACAAAAAATTGCAAAACGAAAAGAGTGAGAGCAACGACGACTGAAATTAAACATTCTATTTTACAATATACTTTCTTTTTATTATTATTCGTGTTATTTTATTTTGTGTTGTTGCAGTTGTTTTTTATTTTTGTTTATTTCACTCGTTTGGGATCATGCGAAGGAAATTCTAGAGAATGCTTGAACTATTCGATGCAATATAGCAAAAGAAACACGTGTAAAAAACTCTGCGAATGATGGCAATTTCGGAGTTCAATGTCCTATGTAAATGAAAATATGATGAAAAGTAAGTGTTTAGTAAATTTGCAAACAGACATCACGAAATTCTTTTTTATGCTGTTTGTAAATATTGAAATTGCATTCGTAAATGCACTTACGAAATCAATGAGCGTTTGGCATTTGTCTCGCGCATGCATAGGAAAATGAGGACAAAGAGGAAAATAGAGAGAACAAAGTGACTATCGACTGCGAGTCAATCAAATGCATGTCATGAAATTCAATCTCATGCAGAGTTTAGAGTGAGAAAAAGCAACAGTTTATGCCGTATACTCAAGGATCTAAATGTAGCAAAACAAAAAATTGACGGCGTTGGCTGTGCTTTATTATTTCATTAAAATCGTCTCGTATTTATTCACACCACGACATGCATAGAAACATGTTACTTTATATACAAATATATAAAATGAGCTTTAATAAATAGCTTGAATTTCATTTCATGTTCTGTAAATATCACGCAAGCAAATGTTTTTTTACAATGAAACATTCTCTACTCTTTACCATTTAAAGCTCAGCTCAAAGTCATGCACAGCAGACATAAATTATGAAATATCGAAGAAGCATTCCATAACTGACACTTTCTTTGCAACTTTCGACTTGTGCAACGGACTATGGAAAATGTATAGTTTTTTTCTTCTGATTTTACTGCTGCACATTCTTCGCGCGCCCCATTGCAATGCCTTTCTTTATCGATTTTCCCCTTTTGTATTCATAAAAAAAATTCTTTCCACTATTATGCAAACTCTCGAGGTAAACGACGAATGAAATAGCTGAACTGGATTATGTTCCGTCAATTTTTCTAGCCTTGTGTCGATGCCGTTGTCGATGAAGTTCCTCATATTGCATAGTATAACATTTCACAAATAATTTTTTTTCACTCTTCATTCTTGTTGATTTTGCATAAATTTCCATTTTTAATACACATTTTTTTGTTATATTTCTCTTTCCTTCTTTCGCTTATTGTTTATTGCTCGCTAAAAAAAATAAATAGCTCAATTTACATGGAATTTCCGTACGATCAAAAATAATGAAAAGGAAAATGCTTCTCAGGTAATGACACTGATGATGAAAGATATTCGATAATTTAAACTTTAAAGGATCATCAAAGAGAAAATAAGCCAATTTGCATTATCGACAGAATAATCAGACCTAATTCGAGTGTCAATACCTGCTGAAATATTCGTCAATAGAAAATAGAAAGAAAAGAAAATAACAATTTTCAAGATTTATTTATATATATGAAGCATAATGAAAAACTTCAATGTGTTTAATGGACTATTCATCAACAAAGAAAATTGAATGGAAATTGTTATTATTTTTAGTAGGTAAAAGGGTGCTTATGCTTAAATTTCCTCTCCAATTATGTCATTATTAATAATTTTGCACTCCTACTGCTCGCTAGTTGTGCACTTCATGATTATGCAGCCCCTCCGGAAGACAAATTCTTGTTCACTTGAAGAATAAAATTAAAGACAAAAAGGGGTTAATTGTTTTTATGTCAGGGTGAGAAAAACTTTTTCACTTCTATTTCCTGTGATGAAACGTTGAAAATATTTACCTGATAAAAATATATACACACACAACGCATATTGACAAAGTGAAGCAGCTGTTTGCCAATATATTCAGTTCATTGATCGAAGTTCATTAGCATAAATCTTTTTAGAAGGAAAAAATCTTATTAATGTATTGCCACCAGCACAAATGCTAATGTCGCATAGACGTGTACATATCTGTCCACATATAACATGAGATTTAAACTTCCTTTTATAAAATTAGCAGTAATGGGATAGAAAAGAGCATTTTTAATGTTCCCGCATGTGTGACTATAGACAAATGACTTAAATGATGATACTAAATGGATAAAAACCAGAAATTTTAGCTGGTTCTTGATTTCGGGCATCATTTTCATGTATAAACGAGTTTTTTTTTATTTTTAATCGATGAATTTGCAAGAAAAAAATCATTTTAATTATGCAAGAAAAATTTAGAGCCGTAGATGTGAATTTATTTATTTTATTAAAGTAAAAAAATTCAATTTATTTTAAAATGAAGAAAAAAATGAGTTTTAGGTATTTGAGAAATCAAAAGTCAAAAAGAGTTGTAGAGGTTTCAATTTCCTGCATAATTTTTCTCATTTTGAAAAAATACACATTTTCGATTTATTTTCATTTAATTCATCGTAGCTCACATTATAGATTGTTGATGACTCTTTATTTTTAAAAACAACCTCATTCGAATTTTAAATTTGAAAGGAAAAAATAAATTTATTGCGCGCTCTATTTCCTCTATGACCTTTCATGAACTGTTTTTATGTGTTCTAAAATCTTCTTCTTTATTCTAAAAGTGATTTTAATTTTTTTTATTTATTTATTGCTTGATAAGCGAATTGAAATTTGGAACTCTTAGAAATTATTGCTGATAGAAATGTGCAACAACGTATATTAATTTTATATACAAAATTGCACCCTATTTTATTTTATTTGTTTCATTCGTAATTTCTATAATAATCATTCGTGAATAAAAAAAAATATTTTAATCTTTTTAATAGCTCTATTTTGACATTCATTCATCAAAATCAAAACAAAATAGAAAAGCGAGATTTGCCTTCATGCTCGATTTTAATTTTATTACAATTAAAAATGTGATTTTGATAGTGGGAGAAGAAAACATTTTTGATGAAATTTATTATCTTGTCACTGCTTCTTAATTTCCTTATAGACTGACCCTTGAATCACTCTGATCTTTTTTAATATTTGTGTATTTTGTTCTCTCTTTATCTTAACTATGTCGTTTTAAATGAAAGCCATTAAAAAACATTGGCGACACTAATTTTTAAATTCTATTTCATGACAACATTTTTCTCATATCAAATCTTATGGCATCTCATGATCTAATAAAATTGAGATTTTTATTTTTTGTTTATTTTTTGCGTCTTGTTCATAATCACAAGACTCTGATTTAACTGATCATGATTTCTTGTGCGATTTATAAGATTCCTTTGGCAACAGTTTCTTTTTTTTATCAATTAGAAAATGCTAGAGAACTGGATGTGTAGAAGAGCAGTTGAGCTAGTTTTTCTTTATTTATAAATAAAAGTTGTTATCAATATGAAATCGAATTTATGATAATTCACAGTGACTTGAATTATGGAATTTTCTTAGTTAATAAAACATGTTTTAAATTTAAATTTATTGATCAAAGAAATGTTCATTAGCATGAATCAACTTGCAATTAGTATAAATTATATTTCAACAATTTACAGTAAGAAGAAATTCTAACTCTTTTAAATATTAGAATCATTATGAACTATTATAGTTTAATCTTTTTATAAATAAATTTTGCAAATGCCCATACCTTGCCCTCAATATTTTTTTAGTAAATGACTCATTAAACCTAGTAAAATAACACAGATAAAAGAGTCAACCAAAAAGAAAAATAATATATTGAAATTGTAATATATAGAGAAAAATTTTTTTGTTAAAAGAAGGTTGAAATATCAAAAACATTATAGAAAAATGCTTTGTTGTGAGTATAAAAAATAGAAAGAAGGAAAATAAGAAAGACTTTTCCTTTTGAAAAATTTCATTTCGACTATTTTTAAATTTGTCACTTTTTACACCGCAAAGAAGAACAACAGAATGAGTGAAAAGAAAGAAAGAAATACTTTATAAAAACAGCAAAAAAAATCTCATACCGAGTATATTCAGCATCGCAGTGACAACAAGGCAAAGAAGAAAAAGAATGTCGATTTTGTCTAGGCTTTAGAGAAACACACATAGATAGAAGTCATTCACGTCGTTGAAGAAATTTTGGACGAAATAAGCATGATAAAATCATTCAGAATGAGTGAAGTCTTAAAGATGCGACAGAAGCAATTGAAATGATTAACACACAAACAACAACATCACCGAACGAGAAAGAGCAAATGTGAAAAACTAAAAAAGTGAAAATTCAGACCTAAATTTTCCTCTATCTATCACATTTCTCTACCCGCCCGCCATCAAAGTGAGTGAGATGTGTGTAGTTGAGATTTAAGTCTATTTTTAATATGAAAGAAAAACTTTTTTTATTTTAATTTTAAAGCGAGAAGATTTTTTTAAGTATTTTTGGTTTGAAATTTACGATGACATTTTCGAAATAAAAAAACGACAATTATTCATGACGTGAATGTATTTTTAGGTTTGCGCAACGCGTATAACATTCTCTCGGTTCTTTCACTCTATAGCAAATGAAATTGCTTTTCCTAAGGAACGCGCCTCATAAACTATGCCGCTAAATATCGCCATTCGCTTCGATTCTATTGTATGATCGTCATCATCATCATCAGTGTGAGACACAATTGGGTGATGAAAGAATCATAAAAATAGTTCATACCTATCTTATAAGATGTGGGCATTTTCCATGCGTAAATATTAATTAAAGACTGAAGATTGATAAAAAAAATTTTTTATTTTCATTTCACTCAAGAAATACCGAGACATATTTCTCTCTATTGCTTGCACACACTATTAACAACATTATATTAAAGAGAGAGACAGTCAAGAAATAGAAAATAATTAAGATGTGTGGGAATTGATGGTGAGGCGGAAAGAACATGCATGAGAAATTGCTTTTGTCTCTAAGCATGAAAGAAAAAGAAAAATTTCCTTACACAAAATATGGCGACAAAATGAAAAAAAAAATAGAAATGCACTTTTGAAATAAAATTAGGACAAAAAAATAGAAAACTATTTTAACTTCTAATGAAATAATAGAATTTTTGAATTCGTACATGAAGAATTTTCTTTTATTTTTTTATTGCTTCTAAATTTGATTCTTCCCTAAATGTGTCAGTTAATTAGTCAATTGACATCTTCACAACTCTCATTTTCATCTTCTTCACTCCATCACGTTCCTACTCATATTCATAGATTTATTTTTATACAAAGTCATTTCTCAATTTCTTACTTACTCATTTTTTTTTCAAATGCTGTTAATTTTCAAGGGAAGGAATTATTTCCATCAATCATCTAACGTGTGAAAGGGATGGATTAGGAATCAAATTTATTCTTCTATTATTTTAAACTCATTTAAATATGAGATGAAATTTACAGATCTATAAACAGAAAACTTCCGGAAAGATTTTCTTTCTCCTTTCACTTTAATTTTCATGTCACAAAATAAATCATTCATAACAACATGATTGTACGCATTAAAATATGAAAAGAAATATCAAGAAGGAAGAGAGGAAAATTTTTTAATTGCTCGTAAAGAATTTTTTTATTCGCATTTCATCTACACATGTTTGTAATTAGACTGAGGTTATCATAAATACTAGTCAACTTGGCACAATTCAAAATTCAATATAATTATTTGGACGCATTAAAATATAACAACGACAATGCGATAGTTGTCATGATGGATGAGACCTATAGGTTATCATCGTTATAAGTAAAGCTATTCAATTAAGTAAATTAAATTATGCGCCTGTTACACCCTGTTGTGTTGCATAAATTTAGTTTGAATTTCAAATTTATTTGTTCTACTCGTTTGTTCGCTTTCTTATTTCTCAACTGCAATGATATATTCATTTCTTATTGTAAAATGACAATTTTAAACAAACTATTTTTTGTGGATTATCAATCAGGAAATTGATTCAGATGGAAATAAGGTAGATGGCATTAAACTTAAATGCCCCAATTATTCATTCTCTCACTTCTGTCTGTCACCCCAAAAACAAAAAAATCACAATTTAAAATTTTAATTCTTCTTCCTTCTTCGATATGGCTACAAAAAAATGTTTCATTCATGTGTGCTACTAGTGCTGCTACTGTTGCTGTTTACTTGAAGTTTACTTTTTTAAATTTCAATGGAAAGTTCTTTTGTTTCATATCAGAATAATTCACGCAACGATATGTAAATTGTCCACTATATAGTTTGTTATTAGAATTTACTTCATTACCATTTCATAGTGAGCATATAATTATAGCGGCAGTAGTGGTAAACTCAAGCAATAATTATATTGTGAGTTAAATCATCCAGTTGACTGTGTGTTCATGTGTGTGCTAATTTTATTGATTTTAAAATTCTCCTCGAAACAAATTCTTTCCTTTAAAGATTTAAACTGTTTTCTTGTTTTGCGGCTGCGAATTGAATACAAAATTCACCGCATTTATAAAACTGATCGAATTGTAAAAGCGCAAATTTAATTTTTAAATTAGCGCAAGCCGACATGAAGAGTCAACAGTGTCAACTGTAAAATATTGCTGTCACTTCTAAACGCAATTTCGTAATGATAATGAAATACAAGATGTTGCTGCAATTTGTTTCATACACGTTTATAAATAATGATCGTTCCATTCTACAATTTACTCTGAAACATCTGATGAAAAAATAGTCTCCCAGTGCAACTTTGTATTTGTGCAAAGTAAGTTCACAATGAAAATGAGAAAAAGTAATGACTTCAGCCATGTGGTTAAAAAGCTTTGATATACTCTTTATGATTCATAAAATACTTTTGAAATTTACTTTAAACTTCATTCTTATCCGCTAATTTGTGCACTTAAATATGGAGTGACACTTGGAAGAATATAATGAAAACAAAATCATTGATAATGAAATTGATAAAAATCAGATCCCACGGTAAGATAAGAAGGAGGGAATTTAAAGTATTTCTTTTAGTTTCCTTCAAGTCATTGAATTGTGATAAAGTGATGAAAATGTCTCTTAAATTTTTATTATTTTTTTTGACCTTTTCTATTTGTTCCTATGCTTTAAAATTTGATACAATTTCTCAATCATCATTAAAGTTTAATAGAAAGATTGCAGGTTCTTCATATAATTTTTAATTTCAGCAAATTTTACAACGATTTTTTATTAAATTTTAGGTGGAACCAAAGCAGAAAGAAATGAATTTCTTTATAAATGTGCTCTCTATATTACAAAAATAACAGAAGAATTAAATTTTTGTTCAGGATCAATAATATCAGATCGATTCGTAATTTCAGCAGCACACTGCTTTTCGAACATTACTACTGGAGTTATATTTGCTGGTGTGCACAATTTAAAAGAAGAAGAAGCACCTTACGATTATGATTTTGAAGTAACAGATGTAATTCTACACGAAGAATATGATGCATCAACATATTTAAATGACATTGCTTTAATTAACGTCACTGCATATCCTTTTGATTTTACCAATTCAAAAAATTTTATTCAAAAAATTCAAATTGTTACTGAATTAATAAGCAATGATAATTTAGTAGGAATGATTGGTCGAATTGCAGGATGGTAAAATGACCTTAAATTTTTATAAATTTTATGACCATTGAAATGCTTTTATTATAGGGGACAAACGACAGATGAAAATCGTGAAATATCAAATGAACTTTTGTATATTGATGCTGAAATTATTGACTTGTGTATGAATTATAAGAATGTTATTATTTTTGTAATTAATTTTTATCATTTCAGATAATTGTAAAGTAATTTTTGGAAATAAAATTAGATCAACAAATCTTTGTCTTAAAAGTGATGATAGTCGATCAACATGTCAAGGTTTGTGAATTTACTCAAATATAATTTTTATTAACATTTTTTTCACAGGTGATAGCGGTGGTGGACTTCAAGTGACTATTAATGGTGAAAATTTCATCGTAGCTCTGGTTAGTTTTGGTGCAGAAGATGGTTGCGAAAAGAATTACCCGGTTGTATTTACTTTTTTACCACCATATTTCAAATGGATAAATTCAATTGTCAACAGAGATTAATAAAATTTTTATGATTTTCAAAAATTATTAGCAACTGATGACATTTTAATGCATCTTTCAATATTTAAAAAATGTAAAAGCGTTCAAAACGCGATATTAATTTTATTTCTTCATTCATTGCAGCTGTTTTTATACTTATATAGATCTTTGTAGAGTGTTGTTGATTTTATGTGTGTATGCTAACATTTTTGGAATTCAACGTGTGAAGGCGACAATAATTTTTGTGTCTCATCTTTCTCAAATGTCATGCTTTAACTAGAGTAAAAGAATGAAATTTATAAGCTTTCTAATCCATTTGGCAGAAGCAAAACATGATGATAAATTTTTCCGTTGTATACAATAAGAAAAGAAAAAAAAGCAACATCAAGCAAAAAAGATAGCTTTCAACGTTAAGAAAATAAGATACGAGAAATGAAAACAAAAATTTTCTTTTATTTCCTCATAAAATGAAACAATAGTAGATGAGAAGAAATGTCGCTTTTTGCACTAAATTTAGAAGGCGTCACATGAGACATATTCTGTTGATTTACTTTATGACTCTTTTACTTTGCTTGATATTGTGATGGGCGTGATTAACAGCAATAGATCAGTTCTTTTACTACTTTTATAATGTGACTCTGAGATGTCTCCAATTTTTTATTTTTTTTCTTTCTTTCTCTCTAATGTTTTTGTATTCTCAATAATTTACTTAACATGATCGATTGTAATGAGTTGAGAGATTTAACTTTTTTTTCTCTCATTTATACAACCACATAAACCACAATGAAACATTTTCTTCCACATTTTAAGATAAAATTTCGAGTGAGTGGTGATAAAAAATAATTCTTTCTTATGTTATTTGCATTTTTGTTAGTCTCATTTTATGAATCACAAATTTATATTGTTTTAAAAATATACACATTCACATTTATATCAACATCAATTCCTTATGAATCAAAATAGATAACAGAAAAAGTTTACACGTTAATTTTTGATAAGAAATTGATGACGTCATATAAATTGATAATTATGTAAAAATAACATATTGATATTCACATGATCAAGAAAGAGATAATTTTTGAAAAAAGTGTTCATAAGATTAAACGGTTTTTAAATTTTTAAATGAAAGCACAATGATCACTTTCGACGATTTTTTTTTATTTTTTGCTCCCCTTAAGCACGTACTTTTATGCTCACGTGTTCGTGTTCATGACTTTTATTGAAGTTTACTTTAAGATGGATTAAAATCTTAATATTCATAACCAATGAGACACCAACAGGTGTCTATTTTGAACGTAAACTGTTTTTTTTTTTTTAAATTTATCAAAAGATGATTTAATTTTATCATTTTTAAAAGAATTAAGTAGTGATAATTCATAAAAGAAAGTGTGGTAAACATTTATTAGTGCTGTAAAATAAAGAGACTTATGCATTTCAAACAATGATAAAAAACAAAAGATAATAAACTTTGCAAATAAAAATTGTCCTTAAAAAACCTAAATGTTTTTTTGATAACAAATTTGTTACCAAGAATTAAAATATTAAAACAAAAAAAATCTAAAAATACAATTTAATTTTAAATACATTTTAATACTTTAAGATATCTCCAGACATTTCATAACTTCATAAAAAGATACAAAATGTCCTTCTCAATATCTCATTTTCGCATACAGTTTTCTTACTAATACATTTGAAAATTAAACGCGCAATAGTAAATATCAGCCTTTCTTATCATATCAAAGGATTAAGTTAAATTAATAATCATTAACCTCGATATGATGCCTATTTGGTCTTTTATTAATAATGATATAATGATTAAAATGAAAGGAAAGTACAATTGCAGCATTTTATTACTCAAATGTATTGAAACATTCTAAAAATAAATATTTTTTCCTTTGCCACACACCTCCAATAATGACAACAATTTTACACAATATTTTTACTTAGAGCAACAGAAGAAACTGTAGCTAGTTATCAGTGAAGTAAATATTGATAAGGTAAGTATGCGAAAATCTTTTTAAAACTGATTGATTTTTTTGGTCTATGATACAGTTGTATGTGAAAAAGAAACAAAGAAATTCATTAGTAGTAATTGAAAATTCTTACCGTGCAGAAGCTCTTGCCGAAATTTTTTTTCCGAATAACGTCAAACTGAACTTTAATCGAATTGAGGATATAAAAATAAAATAAAATATAAAAATGTCGTAATGTGAAAAAGAGAAACTTGAAAAATTCAACCTTGACCGCGAAAGTAGCGCGATAAACTCTACATATCAGTCTTGAATTCAAGTGCAATTGAGGAATGAGCAAGAAATCTTTTCAACAATGTATCTTATTAAGATTATGTTATGTACTCTAGTGTTAACAATTACTCAATTAAGGTGCAGTGTTTATTGTCACCCATACGGGAAAAATATTGATGACGTGATATCTAAAAGGAATACGTCCCTGTTTGACGATAAAACACAAATCGTAATAATTGACGAAAATGTTAATACCTTTCTACCTGATAACATTAATGTCGATGATAGCGCAGTAAATGCCAGAGAATCCCCTGAAACGTCAAAAGAAGCACTTTATCAAGATCTTTTCAATGATTACGGCTCTTCTTATTCACTTTATGATCCAGGTGACGACGAACCCGAATGTATTTTAGCCCGTTCTGAATTTTATCTATCATGGTGGGTGCATGAAAATGGTAGCTTACGTCTTCCTAGTTTTAATCGTCTCAACACATCAGGCATACTTGATTTATCTCTTCAATTCGATTCGGAAACCACACTGTTCAATCATGTATTGAATTTTACAAGCGACAACCCTCATGAAGTAAATAAAAATAAACTCTTTTTATCTTTTTATTTGTTTATCATATGTGTGCTTAAACTTCCGCAAGACATGCAATTATTATCTTTCTATTAAAGGAACAAATCTTTTTCTTTCGTTTCTTTGATTTATGTTATCAGGTGATAAGATTTATGAGCGTCGCAAGTAATAAGTTAGATCAAATACCGGCATCAGTTTTAAATTTAACAAGTGCGACAATACAATACCTTTCGCTAGCTGGTAACAATTTTTATGGAATGTTTGAATATGAAAATACTACATTTCGTAAGTTTTTTTTAATTTATAAATTTTTCCTAAAATTTCATTACAAACATTTAAAATTTATCTTAGCTTTCTTTTAATCTTGTCTAATAAATCCTAATTTATTTTAATCTATATAGAAAATTTTACATCATTTCCATTAATGTCACACTTGTTAGAGTTGGATTTACGAAGTTGCCATATAAGGAGTTTGAGCAGTGATTATTTCAAAAATTTACCAAGATTAGACAAGCTATTTCTTTCACACAACAATTTTTTGATAATTGAAGCTTCTGCATTTGCACCATTAACAAAGTTGCGTCATCTTGACTTAAGTTACAATACAATTCCATTTGAAATTGAAAATCGAATTGAAGGAATGATTCTAGAAGAGTTTTTATTTGAAAAACTTGAACATTTGATGTTTCTTGATTTGTCACATTCAAAATTACGTAGACGAAGCTTGCTGGCATTGAAGTCACTAGGACATGAAATGAAACAACTTTCATTGTGTCATACTGGCATTGTTTCATTTCCTGAAGGAATGCTTAACAACACTTCACTTAATGTTCTAGATTTGAGTGGAAATTTAGGTTTGTCTGAAAATATAAAGGCAAAGGATTTTGAAAATATAAAAGACACGCTTGAGATTTTCGTTTATCGTGATGCTGACATCAAAAATTTCGAATTAACATCTTCACTTAAAAAATTGAGAATGCTTGATTTAAGGAATAACAGCTTGAATTATTTATAGGAAGAAAATTTTAAAGAATTGGCTGAATTAGAAATTTTAGATTTGGGATCAAATAATATCAATAATTGGTACGAACGAGTTTTTACTGAAAATGAAAAACTTCGTATTGTAAATTTGCGTTCCAACAACATTACATTCATGCGAGAAGGAATGATTAGAGACTTTTATGAGATCAGGTGATAGGAATTCAAAATTTTTCTCATTTATACTAAAAACTCTAAAATTTCCTTTGCAGATATCTTGCCATCGGTTCTAATGATTATATTTGTGCTTGTAATTTACGCGATTTTATAGATCGTGCAACGAGAAATGCTCTATATCACTATTGTTCAGAGAGAAATAAAAGATCGATTGAAGAAACTCTTACATGGAATAATCCTGAACATCAATACAATGTCTTTCTTCGAGAATTCCATATGATAGTTGCATACTATGAAGAGAGCTATAGAAACATGATCCTAAATTCATTAAATCCTGTTGAAGTAAAAATGCGCAGTGTTTCAAAAAATTTAAATACAGGAGGACTTTCATCTTTCAGTGAAAGAGATTGTTACAATTTTGATAGTGATGAAGTCACACGCATGAATTTTAATTTTCTTCTTCTCGATTATAATGAAAATGATTATGAATGTTTGGAAGAAGCTTATGGTTATAGTACTTCACGAAGGGTACGTTTTCATGATGTTGAATCATGTTACAGCGATGAAAAAGATACGACTGAACCCTATGATGGAAGTTCAGACGATGAATCAAATGAAGAACCAACCGATGATCCCGATAATGTGACTACGGATTCCTCCAAAATTTCTTCAACTACAACTGAAGGTTCTAAAGAAGATGACTTTTTTAGACCAATTTTTGCTATCTTTAAAATGAATTATTTATACATTCTTCTATTTATTCCTGTATCATTATTCGCATTTTTCTGGTACAGGAAGCGAGCAGATATTAAATATTTTTGTACACTTTTTAAAAATTCCATTATATTGAGCCTTGATAATGAAGATAAGAAAACATTGATGATGACAAATAGAAAAAAATCTCTTACTTCTGGAGGCATAATTGATGAATATCAGTATGATGTATTTGTTTCTTATTCTGATAAAGACCGTTCTTGGGTGCTTGATGAGTTGATTCCAAATATTGAAAAGAGAGCTGAAATCAATATATGTCTACATGAAAGAGATTTTCAGGTTGGATTAAGCATTCTCGAAAATATTATACAATGCATGGACAGAAGTCGCTGTCTATTACTAGTTGTTTCAGAATCGTTTCTAAAGTCGAATTGGTGTGCTTTTGAAATGCATTTGGCACAACACAGGTAATTTTATAAACATGCATATTTTGATAAAACATTAACGACATTTTTTTATTTCCGAAAAAATTAATAGATTAATTGAAACTCGAAGAGAACAATTGATACTCGTGCTTTTGCAAGACATTCCTCGTTCAAAAAGAACTCGAACACTACAATTTTTAATGAGAACAAAAACGTATATTCAATGGCCGCACGATGATAAAGAAGAGTCAAAGTTGACTTTTTGGAAGCGTTTAAGAAAAGCTATTATACTTAACAATTGGGAACCAGAAAAAAAAGTTAGTAAACCTCGTCATAGTATTGTTTAAGTTATACAAAAAAGATTATAAATTTATTATTGTAATTGTATAAAGATATATATAAAGAGAATATATTTTTGTTAGAACTTTAATTAAATGACAATTCTTCCATAGTGTTATATGTGTTATAAAGGTGAATAGCACCTAACAAGCATGAACTTACTCCGATAAAACTACAGACAGTAAAAATTTTATTTAAAACGCGATCCTGCCATTCACGATTTTCAATGCATTTCTTATATGGCATACATGTAAATGAAACACTGCTATAAAGAGGAACCCAATATGACGGTGCAATCCAATGCAAAAAATCATCTAATGCTTTTCTCATAAGAAATGCTGCAAAGAATACATTAAAAAATATTTATTGAATTTCAGTTCTATTTATGATAGACTACTCACATTTCTTGTTGACTAAATCTCTCATTTCAATGTAATTGTACATCGCTAGATCACAAACAGCGTGTGCATCGATCCATCTTGTCTCGCTAAATTCAGTGAGAATTTTTTCTAAGTCAGAGCCGTATTTGTTAAATAACTCTGTAAGTATACTGCAGTCTTCAAAGCCAGCATTCATTCCTTGGCCGTAAAATGGAACAACAGCATGCCCTGCATCTCCAATTAGAACACATTTTGATGATATATGATATGGACGACATTTTACTGCTATGAGATGTTGAGCTGGAATTTTGAAAAAATCTTTGACCAAACGCTCTTTGCCAATTAATGGAATTGCATCAGGAAAATAAATTTCAAAAAACTTTAGAAGCTCTTCTGAAGATTTGATACTATCAAAATTTTCAAATGGCATGAACAATGTTACAGTCCAAGTTCGATCTTGATTGGGCAATGCA
Source organism: Polypedilum vanderplanki (assembly GCA_018290095.1). Lineage (NCBI taxonomy): Eukaryota > Metazoa > Arthropoda > Insecta > Diptera > Chironomidae > Polypedilum > Polypedilum vanderplanki. The sequence goes on along the minus strand of CM031380.1, from coordinate 29,563,240 downwards.
ATCATCATGAATTTTCCTCTTGGCCATATATGAAGATAATTTTCAGGCATTTGAAACTAAAAAATTGAAAGAAAAAATATTTCAGAACATAAAAAAAATTCTTCTTTATCTTACTCCTCCATCTGCAGCTGGCGGTATACATAATTCAAGATAACCATGTTCTATGTAAGTTTGACTATAATTAAAGCCATTTCTTTTGAGCATTTCGCGTCGAACAGATGAGAAAGCGCCATCACATCCAATGATTAAATCGGCAAAAATATTTTTTTTCTCCTCATTGGTTGTACTGCGCATTGAAAATATTTGAAATATTTTAATCTCATTTAATAATATAAATATTACTACGTGACTTACTCAATAAAAGTCACTTCGCCTTTATCCACTTTTCCACCGACCATTTTCTTGTTAAAGTTGAGATTTATGTTTGGATACTTTTCAGCCGCTGAAATATGATACTATTAGTTTTCTCATCAATCAACTACTAAGTCTTCCATGTCATTCACCTGTGAGTAGAACTTCATTCAAATATTTGCGACCAACAGAATATATAGCTTGATGATTACGTCTATCATACGGAATTGCATTTCGTGTTCCATCAGTATTATGAATCATACGTGCGTACATGGCAATCCCATGTTCTAAAAGCTTATCTTCAAGGCCGACCTCTTTCAATGCTTTACGTCCGCGAACAGATAATGCCAAATTGATACTTCGTCCGATGACCAGCTCAGCAGTTCGAATGTCTGCATGAAAAAATTTATGAATATCAATTGCGAATATTTTTTTGAAAATTTTTATTTTGCTTACCCTCGCGATATTCATAAAGACTAACTTTATGACCCTTTTTTGCCATATGCAATGCTGCTAATGAACCGACCTATGAAAATAATAATATTTTGAATTTTAATCAGGTTATTTTTAATTCATTTGATTTGAAAAATAAGTCATCCTTTGTGAAAAATTGTTGTAGGTCAAGGTTTTTAATCATAGGAATTTTTCTTGTCGACAAATTTTTCATACTATGTACTTGATAAAATTCTTGACCTTAGAACAAAACAAGAATTACCAATTTCTGAGAAATTTTTTAAATTTTTTTTCTACTTACCAGACCACCCCCGACGATTGCAATATCTAAGCATTCTTGCTTAGTGTGTTTTGTGAACCCATTAGTAAATGCCATTATATGATTTTTTGCCTTTTGTCAATGCTAGATAATTTTTTAAGTCTTATATAAGAATTTTTTTTGTGACCTGAAAATATATTTTAGAGAAAACAGCTCCTATCAAAAAAAATTTAAACAAAAATAAGGAAAAGAATCTTTATCATTTAAAAAGAACGTACAAATCAAGATAAGGAATTTCAAAACTTTGCATATTTCACATTTGAATGAAATTCTCGAAAGTTGATTTTTTGCTGTTTAAACAGCAGATGGAATTTTTAAAGACAAAAAATTGATTTATTTTAATCAGAACTGAATATTTACAACTAGGTAAGATTATAATAATTTATTTAATTACTTAAAATGAAATCGCCTAAAATTTGTGCGTGTGGCGAAATCACACGTGCAGACACGACTAACAGCAAATTATTGAAATTAAATAGTACTGAATCATCAGCGTTTTTAATGTTTTCCATTCAAAATAAATAAAATTTACTCAGAGTAATTGGGAATTTATTATCAATTTGTTATTCTCAACTTTTTACTTACTCTCTCTTTTTTAAACGTCTAATCTCATCAATGCTAGAAATTGTACTGACTGAGTTCATGTGTTAGTCAAATAAAAAGACTTGTCTTACAAATTGCTATCTCTTTCTCTCTTTTCCGAAATGAAGCCTTAAAATATATTTTACTCTGTAAAATAATATATATTTTATCAATTCATTTCCATTATTCTTCTTCATATAGAGTTTCAAGCAGATATTCTCAAACATTTTTTTTTATTTTATTTTATTTTTTTAAATTTTTGTAATTCTGAATAGTACAAGTTCTTTACATCTATCATATTCAAAATATTGTGGAAAATCTGTTGGACATTCACTAATTTTGAGAATTCCTGCAGTTTGTTGTGAAAACATCCTGATGAAGCATTCGTACATTGGTGCTAAAACTTTATCTGTGAATACATAACGTTTTTCAAGTGCCATATACATCTCCTTAAGTTTTTTTGATTTATTGAAAAGTTTGAGAATACTTTTAATCAGTCCATTTGTAATGTCATTTTCGTAAATTACTGAAAGTGAAAGAAGAAAACATGAATATTATCAAACATTATTATTGCATCATTATAATTACCGTCAGCTGCGAGGCAAATGTCTACATCCTTGATTGCTAACTCTAATTGGTCTGACCATTTTTCAGCAAAAAAATCCAGTTCATGAACTTCAATGTTATTCTTAGTTCTTTGATAATGACTATTGAGTTTTAAATTGCGTTTAATTAGGTCTAAGATTCCAGCTATATTTATGTCAGTGCATAAAACTTTTTTAGCTACTATACTTGCAACTATTGATGTAATTCCAACTCCACTGCCCAACTAAATAATACAAAATTTTAATATTAAATACTTTTAAAATTTACTCTTACATATATTTACTTCAAGAACAATTTTATCATTAAACAAATGTTGAGTTGAAAGTATAAAATCATTTAATAAGAATGCACCACGCCACAATTGAAGTCCAACTTCAGAGAGTTTCGACGATTTTTTATGCTCTAGAAAATCAAAAATAACTAAATTAACATAAAGAGAACGAAAGAAAAATGCACATGTCACTTGCCAATTTCAATAATTTCATTTCTTTTTCTTTGCACAACTAAGTCATTTTCATTATCATACTCTAGCGGCTTCTCATCTCGCTCTATAGTAGGCATGTTGAATCTATATTTAGAGATCACATCTTAAAGAAAAAAAATATTTTTTCTTTTTTATTTCGCACAATTCAAGTTCAAACTAATTATGTCACAAAACAATTTTTTCTAACTATCTTACTTCCGTTAGTAATGCTCACACTGCTGTAGTCATATTCCCTAAAAATTTCTGACTTTACTTCCATTACTTATTAACTCGTTAATCTTCTAATTTAAATAAATAATTTTTTAATTGAATGATTTTTCTGCGTAAAGATTATGAATTTTATTATGACTATGACCGATTCTTTCTAGGCAATCCGAAAATAATAAAACCACACGAGATCATACAAAAATAGATATTTTGTTTTTCTTTTCTTTCCTTTTTGTTTATATCTCTCTCATGAAAGAGAGTAAAATTACGAGTTGCCATAGAATTGTATAATGGACAGAAAGCGACTATTAATAAAAAAAGTTTATAAGAATGATCATGCTACAGACGGTCATTTGAAATTATATTCGTTGAATATAGAAACCATGCCGTTGTAATGTTCAATTGAGAGTGAGAGAAATTAAAAATTAACCACCTGAGGATTAAAGACTATCTCTAACACATATTTTTGAACATTATAAATTAATATTTGAATGATAAAATTAAATCTAGTTAATCTGGAATTAAAATATTGTTTTCAATTAATTAAAACTAGTTGATACTTGTCCATATTTTTTATTAAAATGATAGATTGATATCAATTAATAATCCTCATATTAGTCTACTGATCTTTAAAATTTAAAAAAATCTATCACTTTTAGGAAATGTCAGAATTAATCACATGCAAATTGCTTTTTAATTTGATTCCTCTTAACTTATAACTGTTTGCTATTTAACATAAATCTTATTCGTTGTCTTTTTTCTTTTGCTTCTCATTTATCGCAATATCTCTTGTCTTTCTTACCCTCCTCTCCTGTTAATGTGTGTTCGCGATAAAAACATATGAAGCATGATTGAATAACATATAAAAACTTTGTTCACAATATCATTCAAGTGTAATTAATTTGAAAATTTTTCAATAGATAGAAATAAGTTCACTGACCTGACTTATTATGAAAAACTTTTCATTCTCATGAATTGTCTTGCAAATCAAAAGAACAAAAAGATTTTTTTCTCATTAACGATCATCACAAATTTTTTATCACTGTACATTATTCAGTTTTATATGCTGTCATGTTTCTCTTTCTTTTTGTTCTCAATAAAAATTCTCTCTCTCTCTCTCGATATTCTTACGTTGTTTTTTATTGCCAAATAAATAACATCAGTAGGATTGATCATCACCGTTGTTGTATATTTTCAGCAGCTGACGACCTTCTCTCTTACATACATATACACATAAACGAATCGATTGGAATTTGCATTCAATTCTTTTTCTCACAAACTTTTTTTTTTTGCAACAAAAAAAATAAACAAATAACGAATGAAGATGATGATGATATTGAGAATCATGAGAGCGAAAGAAAAAGAAAAAAAAAGACATGAGACCTGTTGAACTATAAATTATGATTTTATTCTAATGAAATGCATTCATTTTATGGTATGTAAATGCATACTTATGTATAATTGCACAAGTTTGTTTAGAATGAAGAGCTATTTCGATAACATGTATATGCTAGTAAGTAAGGGAGAATATTTGCAATAGAACACGCTTACACGCGGAGAAAGAGTTAACTTGCGAAAAACTCAACTCACATAAGTATGAGAAAGGAAAAAGGCAAAAAAGACATCATCACAAAATAAGAAACTATGGTGCTGCTGCTGAGAATGAAAGAACCAGTCTATCGGTTACTCTTGCCTCGATCACATCGCGAATTCGCGCAAAGTATAGAGTGCGAGAGAGAGAAAATAATTTACGGGAATCTTCTATTAAAAGCCACATTATAAGCATTTTATTATATATGTTGGGCTCGTTAGTTTTCCTTTATTGATTACAATCATTAACGGCAATAGAAAAGTAACAATTGATTTACATTTTCTGCAATATACGTCCAACGTTCTGACAAGCACATTGCATTCCAGAACTGTTATTCTTTAAAAGCACAAATATTTGATCAGATCTTGCTTGTTGCATTCTTGAAAACGTGTGAGAGAAAAAAGCAAAAAAATTTGGCACACAAGATGAATATTCTACCGAAATTATTTATAATCATTGGAACACTGGTACACTCAATTTGCTGCGCTAATCAGACTGTCACGTCCAAGTTCATTGGCAATGTAAAGAGAGCGGCCTCTTCGACTAATAATAATAATCGAATTTCAAAATTGAGATTAATTTTGTTAAGTGACTTAAAGCAGAATGAAATTGTAAGCATGTAAAATATTGAGTGTACACATACAGCTATTGCTAATGTAATATTGTTGATGATGATGAGTTTTATGTTATATATATATATATATATATATATACATATTTTTGAAGCTTCATGCTTATTAAAATAAGAAGCATTGCAAAATGGAACAAAAATAGTTTCGAATGAAAAGAAATTAAGAACGGAAGACATGTGAGAGACATAAAAAGAAGTAACTAGTAATAATAATAAGTACTTCAATTACACAGCAAAAGAGAATAAGTAAAGAAAAGAAGTCAATGCTTTAATTTTAATTTTTTTTTTTGAATAAAAAGAAGCGTATTCTGCAATAAGGCTGAAATTATAAAAATTATTATATCACAATTGAATTTTATCTTTTAATAGGCAATAAATTTTGAATAGAATACTTCTATGTATGTATGTACTCCTCTTCGTCATCTTTGTTGCTCCTCACTGCTGTCATTGAGTAAACTTTTTTATAATTGCTCAAATCGTAAATCATTTTCTTAAGCAATTCCGTCATTTTGATCACGATTCATATAAAGCGTTAAACACATATATTTATAAATATTCTTAGTCAAATGGACAACATTTTGTCTTGATTATCTACTGAGTTATTTTATATTATTAGCGCGTATTTCATCAAAATTTCAATTTAAATGCGCCTAAATCATTAACTCAAGTCATTCATTATATCAAATCTTATTTGTCTAATGTTTAAAAGCTTCACATTCTATTTAATGTTGAATGTTGTTTTTATTTTGAAGCCGCAATCATCCTCATCACTTGACTCATGCTGGTCAACGTCGCAAGCAATCAAAATAACAGCAAAGAGCTGTCCTTGTAATCAAATCAATTGTAATGCACCAGCAGCAGCAACAACAACGAATGAAAAACGAAGGTAAGATGAGAGAATATTCTTTATATTTAGTTGATTATGAATTCTTCTTAGTGCCGTTTTGCTTTCCTTACAATTTTATTCCTCTTTCTTTCGTTCTTCTTCTTTTTTATAATAAGCAGCAACAGCATATTGAACATTGGTTTTTGTTGTAATTATGACGTGTTTTATTTCATTCTCGTCTCTCTTCTATTAACTGACTGGATATGCATGCTTCTTTCACTCTTTGCGTTTATTTATTTTCCTTTAACATTCTACTTGTGCTTTGATAAAAGAGCAATCTTACGTTTATACACATAGATTAATTATACATCTTCCACATTTCATCTCATCTTCTACTTGTTATTCTTTTCCCTTCTTCACCTTTCTCCTTTAACAGAACGATTAGTGTTTCGTGTATGCAATTTTGTTGCGGTGGAAGCCGCTATAGAAAAAATACTATTCGATCAATTAGCGACGCTCAAATACAACAGATTCATGAAGAGATTGGTAGAAATAGACTATCATTTGAGGCAAATTGTAAACGTGCAAATCAGAGCGATTTTGTATTTGCACGAATCTATGATAAAGTGGAGCATAAAGTTGAATGTGCCGGTGTTTTGGTTCATCAGAAATTTTTAATTACAACTGCTATTTGTGTGATGAAGTAAGAAGGAATTTTTTACTCATTTTGAATTCTTTTTGTTAAAATACTTTTTTTAAACACAGCAAGAGACCACATGACTTGATTGTTAAATTCGGAAGTTATAAAGAAAATAGTGTGCAACAAATCATTTTTCATCCCAATTTTTATAAAACAATTGAAAATCTTCAACACAACATTGCACTATTAATGCTCGAAAAAGAAGTGCCAATTGTGAATTTGCCATGTATAACAAAGTCAGAAATTTCAACGAAGTTATGTCATGTTTTTTCATGGAGCAATTCGAAATTTTTTGAAAATGCTATGAAGCTTGATAATGTTGAAATTTACAGTAAAGGCGAATGCTACACACAACATTTGATTCTCGGAAAAAAACATGAGAAATATGTGAATAAAGGAATTAATAATATTTGTGTTGGAAATGATAATAATATTGAATTGAATATTGTAAGTTATTATAGTGAATATTTTTATTTTGAAAAAAGATTGATGATTTTAAAAAATATCATTTTAGCATCTTAGTGGATCAGCACTCACATGCCATAGTTATAATCCTGAAAAACCACAAATTTTAAAAGGAATTTTGACTTGGGCTACAGATATTAATTTCTATCCCCATCTATTCACTGATGTAACTCAATTTGATGATTGGATTGAGAAAACTGTAAATGAAAAACTGCAAAATACTCGTTTAATTAATTAATTTGACCTTTTGATCCATATATTACGACAAATCATTTTTCATGTGTGTGTCAATGGAAATCTTTTTTTTCATTTATTATTAGTTTAAGGTTTTTATTTATACATACAATTATTCCATGAATTCATAATAAATATTATTTTCGATAAAAGAAATTCTTTGCAAATTCACCTTTTTTTACCTAAAGGAAAATCATAGTTTATTTACAATGCTATGGTTTTTAGCTCTATTTTTAAAATATGATACTAAATTGAATTTGTGAACATTTTAAAATATTGCCGAAATAAAAGACACAATAGATAGATAGATAGTTTCATTTTCAAAAATAAGAATAAAAATGGCAGAGAAAAATTTACAACATAAAAAATTATAAGAATCACATAGTAGCTTCAACTTATAATTTATATAAATTTTTCAAGCTTGAACTTTATTCATATTATGTATAACTAATCGCTTTACTTCTTTTGAATTTCTATTTGCGATACAAAATGCACTTGATTTATTTTTTATTTATTCGATTTTTCACTTATTTCCCACATTTTGATCAATAAGATTTTTTTTATAGATAATTATTGCAAGAAGAAATATTTTCTTTCAAAATGATGCCAATGTAAAAAGTGACGATAGAATTAGTTAAATAGTCAAGTAATTTCACAACTAGCTTGCAGTTTTATCATTGTATTTATTTGCTTAATTAACTTTTTAAAAATTACGGAACACGTTAAGAAAGATTTTTTCTCTCGTCTACTCATAAAATAATTTGTTTCTTGAAATCAACATATAACAATTGTAATCATTAAAATTTATACATAAAATTATTATTTCTTTTTTTGCAAGTGGGCGGAAATGAAATAAAAATTAATTTTTTTTTCAACAAAATAACCAAATAATATATAGTTAATAATGAGAAAAAGAACCTTTGACTAAAGGACATACATATTTGTTAGTTAATTATGTAAAAATTGTTTGGTGTACTTAGAGTACCTATTTGTGAGTCGGTGTACCTCTTTGTGTTAATCCTTCAAAACGCTTAAATGTATAGTTGATAAAGACCCAATCTTTTAAAACTTCACCATCTTGCGGACAAGGTGCAGAAGCTAAAAAAATAATATCAAAAATTAATTGGATGTGTAAAACATTTTTATTAATAAACTTACGAATTTCTAAAGCAACATCAGGAAAATCGTCAAAGTTTGATGTGTCATCAATTGATCGAACATCTACGGGAATAGCTGCAGGCCGCTCTCGGATATGTTCCCAATCGACACCTTTGAAAAATGGTACATTTTTCAGCTCTTCGATTCCTTTTTGTGAACCTAAACGACGTTCAGCTTCACAGCAAAATCTTACTATTGTATCACGCGCTTCTTCAGTTATTGGTGTTTCAGGTGGAAAAACTAATGTTTCTCTCCAATTCATAACTTTGCGATATGTATCTTGTGGATCTAAAAATTAAATTAGGTTTAAATTATATACATAAATTTGATTATGAAATAACATACTATCAGAGCAAAATGGAGGAAATCCCATAAGCATTTCATACATTATAACACCTAAAGACCAGTAGTCACAGGCTGCTCCATATCCGGTTTGTAAAAATACCTCTATAAAGAGAATTAAAAGTTATGAAAAAAAGCAATAAAAAAATAAAATTTTTAAATATACCAGGACTTATATAATCTGGTGTTCCAACAGTGCTGTAGGCAAGTGCACGTCTATTTCTTTTCCAACTTTCAGCTCGCCTCTTTGAGTCCATAGGACTTGCACATGTTCCTATGAAATCTGATGGTTTAGCTTGCGATAAATCACGATAAAAATCTGTACGGTGAGACTTTTTAAGACCTGTACACAAACCAAAATCCGATAGCTTTAAATGACCTCTTGCATCAAGCAATAAATTGTCAGGCTTTATGTCTCGATGAATAAATCCTAGTTTGTGTATAGAGTCAATTGCTAATGCCGTTTCAGCTATATAAAATTGCGTACACTCTTCAGTGAGTGTGTCCTTTTTCATTAACAGCGTCATCATATCACCTCCAGGTAAAAATTCTTCATTTTGTAATTAAAAACATGAAGAAAAAAAATTATTTCAAAACTTAAAATTTTAGAGACGATATAACACTTACCCATAATTAAATATAAATTTACATGATCTTGAAAACTATAGTACATTTTTACTACCCATTGATGATCAGCTTCGACAAGAACATCACGTTCTGCCCGCACATGAGCAACTTGTTCCTTCTCTAACATATCAGCCTTTCGAAGAACTTTCATTGCATAAACATGTCCAGTATCTTTCTTTTGAACCAAACGAACTTCTCCAAAAGCACCACGACCTATAACTTTGAGTGCTTCAAAGTCTTCAACACCCAGACGCGATCTTTTGAGTCGTAAAAATTCCGTTTCCTTTTGAGCATGCTGAGCTCTCTTCTCTTGGCGTTGTGATTCTGTTAATGCTTCATCTTTAAGAGAAGCCTCTAGTTTAGCTAATCGCTGCTTTCGCTCACCATGTTGAGCTATGAGATTACTATAATAGTTTTCTAATGTAACTTTAGCCTTTGTCGCCTTATCCATAGTATGATTTGAAAAACGAATTGAATTATCTATTGTGGGATTCATACTTTTCATACTTTTTTAGTTCACACTTTTCAGATGATTGGTTATTCACTGTTTTAAATTAATTGAGATCTGAAAGTAATAAATGAAAAAAGAAAATTGAAAGTTAGCAGACACGATATTTTTTTTAAATATTTCTTTTCCAGCTCTACATTTATATATTCATTATAAAGAACTCATGTATGCGAAAATGTATGCGTTTGTCTGTATTAATTCAATATTGTGTAAACATCTGACTTTTAATGAAAGATAACACGACAACGATGAATGAAATGCTTTTGTTTTCCTATCTCTTTCTCTTTTTTTGTAGTTTGCTTACTTGTGCGACTCACGTTTCGATGAGCCATTAAATTTTTTACAAATCTCTATCATTGCTCATGTTTTGACCAATGACGCAAAAGAGCTCTCTATATTCTCTTCGTTCTTCTTTTAATAGACATTACTCGCATTTAAGAGAAAAAAGCAAAATTTTCTCAAGCGCTCTTTCCCGTTACATGATGGTTATTATTATTATAATACCTAGAATCTGTAAATTTTCTACCTCATGCTTTTTTGTTCATATTTTGCCTATGAGCAATAGTCATATAAAATTTTTTTTCTGTGTATATTTTTTGACATAAATTTAATATTGTGGAACCACCACCAACAAAATGATTCCATCAATATGAAATTTCATTATTTTACCTAGAAATTCATTTGCTATTTCAACTATAATTTGATGAGTATAAGTATGAGGAATTCTTTAGACCATATTGTATTATTTTTTCACGAAAACTTTCGAGTTTTAATATGTAGGTCAAAAAAGAACAAATCGGAAAAGAGAAGTCATATTCGACGTAAATATGAAGGAAAATTAATGAACAAACATATTTTGTTTGCTATTCATCGACATTTCAGTGAAACAATAAATTTATATTTGCACTTTATAGAAGTTTAAATAGTTGTTTGTATTAATAATTCTGTACGAACTGGATTAATACAGTACTATGTTACAACTATTTAGACTTGTGTAATTTTATACAAAATAGCAATTTGAATAATTTCTAATTTAATTCGGAGAATGTTAAAGAATTATGGTGTCTTACATTTTTATATGATGTCACGAACTTTTGACGTTAAAGTTAATATGTATGTTTTTAAGAGCACTTTTCGTCTTTTTATGCGCGCAAAAAAGCAATTTCGATTTTAACACAATAGATTTGGATTAATCATTATATCCAAACTTCCTTTCTTTTTGCTTTCATCGATCTAGGATTTCGTTTGATTAAAGCAAAACTCTTTAAGTTTAATATTAAATTTTATTAGTTACACCATAGACAAGTTCTTTGATTATAAATTAAAGAAACTAATGCACTCAAAATGTCCTCTATTATGAAATTTTCAACATTTATGTGTCGTGAAAGTTTTTCTTCAATTTTTTATTCAAGATCAATTTGAACTTGCGATATTGCATGCGTTCAGTAAAAATCCAAATTTAAAAAAAAAAATAAAATTATGTTTACAATTTGTCTTTCTTAAACAAATCATTAAAATTTTTTAATTTAAAACATTTAAAAGTAATAACAAATTATTTAAATAAATAATTATTATTACAAAATATGTACCAATATAATTAATACTGTTGAAATATATCAAAACATTCAACTATAAATGCGCTCTAAAAATTTTTAATACAAATGATTTTTGTTTACTTTAGAGTTTGACTAATTTCATCTGAAACTAAAATTTATAAATAAAGTGCTTAAAACTTATTAATATGGTTTATGTGTTGCATTAGTGACGACAAATGTAGAATAATTATGTCAAGAGGAAAGAATCGTGGACTTGAGGTTTGTGGTGATTGTAACTCGCAAGGTAATAAAATTAGTGTATCATAATAAAATATTGTATAAAAATAACTTGTTCTTTTATATTTCATCGTTTTCAGATCCTCCATTCGCTTCTTTAAATAAAGGAATTCTATTATGTTCAGATTGTGCTTCCGTTCATCGACAATTAGGCACTCATTTATCAATTGTTAAGCCTCTACGACATGGACAATGGAATCAATCGCTCCTTTCCTTCGTTCATCAAATAAACTCACATAATGCAAATTCTGTATGGGAACATCTGCTATTAGATCCAAATTCCAAACTTCAAAAGAAGAAGCCAACTCCAAAAGATTCAATTCAAACGAAATCGCAATTTATAAGAAGCAAACATGTAAATCTAGAGTTTGTGCTCAAACCCAATCTAAACGAAACTTCCACGAATATTGAAGTAGAGTTAAGTAAGCAACTACATGCTAGTGTAAGATCAGCTAATCTTGAGACTTCGCTCAGGTATGTAATTTTTCTTTTGATGCAAGTAATATTACTTAAAACTGTACATAATTTAAACTCGCAGATTAATAGCGCAAGGAGCAAATTGCAATTATATTCATAAAGACAAAAATTGTACTACACCAATACATGTTGCCGCAAAAGCTGGTCAGAGTGCACAATGCGAGCTTCTTCTTATTTATGGAGCAGATATTAATGCGGTTGATGGTAGTGGGAACAATGCAATTGATCTTGCTAGACAAAATCAATTCACACAACTAGCTGATAGACTTGTCGAAGCAAGTTATGAAGTAACTGACAGAATAATCTATTTTCTTTGCGGTCGCAAACCTGATCATACTGTAAGTTTCATATATTTCAAAATATCGTTTACACAAGAATATTCTACATATCTTTAGAGTGGTCAACATTTAATAATACCAGAACAAACAAAAGTTGAAATAAATGAGCACCTAAAAATTGCACGTGGAAAACTCCAGTTAATCCCGAATAAAATGTTTGAAGAATTGGTTATGGATTTATATGAGGAAGTTGATAGGAGAGAAACTGAAACAAGTAAGCAAAATATGGTGAATAAATTACATTTTCTAAATGAAATATTTTCGCAGTTTGGTCAACAATTTGCTCGAATCCTGAAATAGGAGCTGTTCCTTTTCTAGTGACTAATCCACATTTATCAGCAACAAGAAATCAAGGACGTCAAAAACTTGCAAGGTTTTCACATGCCGAGTTTTGTGGATTACTTTCCGATATTTTAGTAGATGCGAGTCGAAGAAAGAATATAGCAAATTTAAGACCACTCGAACAAATGAGAGGTAATCGAGAGTCAACGAATTCAGATGATGAACCTTTATATGACGCTGTCTGCGAAGATGATGATTATGGTCATGCATCACTTCCATCAATGTCTCAACAGGTAAAAATTTTACGTGGTTTGAGGAACACAAATAGTGTTGACTAATATGAATATATTACTTTCATTTCCTATCGTTTAACCACTCATAATACTAACATCATTAAAAAAATATTTAGTTCAATTTTAAATAATTTAATAGATTAATTACCATCTAAAACAACTCTAGTCAAATTCATTTAACCCTAATTAATTCCCATGTACATGACATATAGCTCAACTTGCTTGCAATAATAATTAATCATCATCTGTTGAATGTGAGATTAAAAGAGAACAATTAAAATTTGTGTGAATATTACTCTGAATTGCTTTTTTGGCTTTGGAGCTTTAATGTATTTGTAATATTTCTTAAAAATTTTGTTTAATAAAAATCATCGAAATATTGTAATTGTCAATTTGTAAAATGTATTGTTATGTCTGAATAATAAGGAGAGGGTTTGTCTATTTTCTAATAAAATTTTATTAATAATTCACAAACTTTATCTGATCAATAATTTATAATTATAAAGAATGCAACAAACAATTCACTTCCTTCAACTTCAACTGGTACAATTGTATCATCACAAACAAATGTTGCAACAGCTGCTGACAATAATAGCGAATTGGAACAATTAAGGAAACAGCTGAAAAATTCTGAATTAACAATAACAGAATTAAAGGCAATTGTTGAAAAATTATCATTAGAAAATTCAATATTAAAAACTCGCATAGATTCGAGTCCAATTTCACAGGAAGTTCAATTGTAAGTATTTAAATTTCTTTTTGTAATTTTATAAAATTGACAATGCAATAAAACTTTATAGACGCATTCATGACACTCCTGAGAATAGTCCAACTGAACCAGAACCATCAAAACCATTGAATGTTAATTCTAAAAGACCAGTATCAATGTATGAAGCAAGACAAGCACCACGAGATGAAAACAGGCCACCAGTGACACAAAGTCTTTATTCAGTGGCCTCAAATTCATCAGGCTCTTCTTCAACAACATCACTGCCCATAGTTGATGAAGTTACAAAACGAACTGAGATTGTTACAAGAAGAATTCAAGAGTTGTGGCTCGCTATGCAAGATTTAAGTTCAAAAGACAAATTTATTCCTTGTTCTGAACGAATTCGCCTCGGTGTAACTGATTTGATTGCCATATTTCCTAAGACAGCTACAGATGAACATGAGATTTTACGAAGTGCATTAAGAAATTTAAATGTAAACACAACTGCTATTCAAAATGAATGTGCCAATTTACAACGTGCCTTAAATTCTGAAAATCCAACAAACATTGATGTACACTTGCAACAAGTTCGCAATTGTGCCTACAATTTGGCAAAAGCTACTAAAACTTTAGTAACGCAATTTCAACAATAAGCAACTAATTTTACACAAGAAAGCACAATGAAATATTCATTGATTTTAATCATTAACTTTTTAATCTAGATTTGATTCAAATGTTCCTAAACAATGTCAAGACCATATGTATTTTCTTTTTTTCAGGTATATAATGATTCTAATCTACGTCTTTTTTCTAATCAATTTTTGAGAAATTTTGAAAAACCTCTTTTGTTTAGTAGAAAATTTAACAATAATATCTTTTATTAATTAATAATAATTATAGTTAAATAACAAAGTTTGTATTTGGCATATTTATAAAAAATTAATAATAAACATTTTTTTCTTAAATTTAATTTGATGATTTTAAAGTTTTACAAGCTTCTTTAACCAGTCGATTGAATTCCACTTCATCATCTGAGAATACCTTATGACCAGCATTTTCAATTATCTCGATTTGGGTGTAAGAATTAGGACGGCTTTCTTTTATCACATATCCCGATGTATAGTCAAGCCATGATTTCTTTCCTATAATCAAATGATATATAATCATAAAAATTATCATATAGCAAACGAGATGTTTAGATACAAACCGTATACAAAAGTGATTGGAACATCAACATGTAAGCTCTTCATTACTTCAACTAATGGTCGTTTTGGCCATGGTCCATTATGTAAAAGACTGTGAAATGCTCTTTCTCCTGTTATTTTTACACTATTGCAATGATAGATATATTCTGAAATAGCATTCTTATGTCGTTCATGCATGATGCTTTCAAATTTCCCCACAATATCTTTACGGGTTGTTCGTAATAAACTAGATGCGAAAGGACCAGCAGCTCTAACTAAACTAAAGGGCGGAATTTTTGCAAAAATTCTAAGGAACATACGTCTTACAATTGAATGTGTATGGATTGTGCTTGCATGATATCCCCAAGGATCTAAAATATGAAAAAAATATTTTAGATAACAAATTAAGAAAAAAAACATTTATTTTACCAGCTAAAATCAAATGTTGAACTCTTTCTGGATATCTCAATGCGTATAGTGATGCAATCCATCCTCCAAAAGAATGACCTAAAAATTAAAAAAACATATAGAATTAAGAAACACATTAACATCATCATCACATACCTAATAAAATCATCTTCTCTAATTTCATTATTTCGCGCCATTTTTCTAAAAACATCACATATTGCTCTTCAATTTCAATTGGGTCATTGGAAAAGTTTGGCCTAAAAAAAAAATATTAAATTTTATTATAAAGTAATTTATTTGAAAAAACTATAAAACCTAGATGATCGGCCGAATCCGAGTAAATCCACAGCATATACTGGTCGATCAGTAGCAAAAGAGTCAAAATTGAGCATCCAGAAAGCAAGACTTGAAACATACCCATGTAAGAGTACAATTGGAGTATGTTGTTCATGATCAAGTTCTGTGTTCATTGAGAGTGTCCAAATTCTATCACTGGGTCCGACACAATTTCCAATATCAACAAAAAATTTTTTATAAGGTGTTTTGACAGCTGTGGCAGAATATATGTATAAATAACATTATAGTAGACACAGTTTACATAGACATTCTTCTTCCAATTTATATATAAATACTGATAAGCGAGAGAAAATATCTATCAAGTTTATTGACTTACTCGCAAGAATAAGTGATTCGTTGTGTTCTAATTGCTTCTTACAGTGAACATTCCATTTCAAAACTGACTTTACTGATGTTATGAATCGCCTGTAATTTCATACAAAACATAAGTCTTGTAACATGTTTAACTAGAATCATAATATATTATCATTGATCGATTATAGTACATGGTCGCAAATGAAAGATTATTACGGACAAACAATGCGATAGTACAAGCAGTAACTTCCTTTTGTGCGATTAGATTATTTAAGAGTTCGCACACATTTATTCGTTTGTAATTAATGAGTCTTTTAATAGGTCAAATTAAGCAAGTCACATAAAGAAAAAATCTTTTTTGCTAAAATGAAAATTTAACAGTGTGTGCGAGAGTTTGTGTTTAAACAATTCACTTACATATGTGAGTGATAAATAAGTAAATGATTGTTGAGATTTTTAAATCATTATATAAGGACTGTTGTCGAGTTTATTTTGTTTATGACGTTAATACACTAATAAATATAAAGTCGGCTATTTTTCGCCTATATAAATGAGGATAAATGACATGGAAAGTGTCCGTGCGTAGTAGGGGGACACTTAAGCGCATTTTTGTGCCTAGATCAGTGTATGTTAACTAATTACAGAATTACTAAATTCATTTGAGAAACAGATTCACACTTTAAAATAATTTGATTAAAATAAATTCAAAATATAGGAGAAATTATATTTATAAAATTTTGATATATGAAAGTACGGCGAAGCGTTCTTTAATTGATACCTAATTTACTGAATCTTCTAATGATAAACTTTATTGATATCAAAGTAACGGTTGAGTTAATATTCAAAATATTTGAAGTTCCAATATTTGCCGTTGGTGGCGCTGCAATCGTTTTCACAGCCAACTTCACGTTGTTTACATTTTTCAATTTGGAAATTTAAATTCGTAATTTCCTAATTAATTCAATCAGTGACAACATTCTAATAAAGATTGCCGCCAGTAACTCGATAGCACAAATCAAATACAACAAACCGGAAGTCTCTAGCTATTGTAGTTGTCGAGATCTCATCCCTCACCCAGCCGTGAGCCAGCCGTGAGCCAGCCGATCAAAGTGAAACTATAAGCTGCATTGTTGTTCCAAAAATGCGCTAAAGAGTGAAATTTTGCACACATATTTTATTTCGTTAGAAGGTTAATAATCTTTAGTCGAGATGCTCAAGTAAAATGAAAGAACATCAGACACAATCACAAAAAAATGTGAACGACATGCGATATTAAATAGATTTTTATGTAAATGTGTAACAGTAAAGAGGGAGGAGAAAAAGGTATGAGAATATTTTTAGTGACAGGCAATTTTTTTTCTACAGAATGATATCGAATATACGAGAAAAGCAAAGGGAGAATGATTATGATAAAATAAACATACTTATTAAGTTGTATATTGTTTCAACCAATTTGAAAATAAGCAATTTAAAATTTATTTTAATAGCCACTTGCACATATTTGCAAGTGCATTTTCAATGTTTTTATGGAAAGTCAAAACAGAAAGAGAAATATATAAACAACTATGTGCAATAGTATTCATTCACGCACACTACATTTTTACATTATATTCATTTCACATGTGTTCACATTATATTACATGCTCCTAAACAACCCGAAAAATTTTATATTCTCAGCTGTTGAATCATATGTATACATTCGTTCATTTGACCGATAAGAAGCAATGGAAATGAGAACCTCTTAACATTTGTCTAAAAATTGTGGTTGTTATTTTACATGAATTTTTGAAATAACAAGTAATAATTAAGTGGAAACAAAAAAGCCACTGCCTTGATTTTATGTCAATTTAGTTACCAAGTCAATTTCATTTAATGATACAAATGTGGTTGTAAAAACTATTTTAGTTACAACAAATTTTTCTACGCCTTACCTTATTTCGCGAAAAATTTTCATTTGGAAAAATTTTATTTCGGAATTTCCCTGACATGGCACTGCTTCGATTTCCATTTTAAATCCTTTAGTATAATAAAGTTAAAAATTTCTCTGATAAGTCACTGCTTATACACGTTCACGAGACGTATTCAACTTGACTCTTTTTCTATGTAATCAAGAATGAATTTAAATCATTTTCAATAAAACTCTTTATTTTTGCTTTTCTTCGCGCTCTCCGCTTGCAAACAGTTCTGCACTCTACGGTCGCTAAATTTATTATGATTGTGTAGATCAAGGCTGATCACAATTTTATTTTTTTCTTTTTTCATTTCACACGTGCTTACACTCTTTTCTCAATTTTTTTTCATACACATTGTCTGCTCTCTTTTTTTTAAATGTTTTTACTTAAAGGCTTTACTATGCATAAAAATGTGTTTGTGAGAGAACGATTTGTTACTACATAATTTACTAATGTATTTCCTTTTGCTTATAGAATTGTGTTTTAGTATTGGAAATATTGTGTCTATTGCTATTCAACTACTTACTTTAAGGAATTTTTCACCTCTCTCTGTTTATGCATGCATCAATTTATTTTCATTTAATAAAATAATATGCATTCAAAAATTCACACATACAATATGTGTGAATGAGTGTGAATTTCATTGATATTGGAAATTAAGAGAAAAGAGAGAGTGAGAGTAACCAATAATAAAAAAAAAACATTTTAATGTTTCATAATCGACATACATATTTCTTTGAGTCTTATAAAATATATATATATATAATATTTTTGTGTTATTTTAATAAAATAGTTTTTCTTCATTCGATTGAGGCAATAAAGTGACTTCAAAAATTGGGAGGTAAATTTTTCTTCAAAATTTTTTCACACAAGATAATCATGTTTTTTTGTGCTTTATAGGAAATTTTCAATTCTAATCGCTAGATATGGCAGCAAAGTGCACATTTATATGTGATTTCATCTGTGCGCTAATTTCTTGCAAGATAAAAATTATTTTTTAAATATCATATTATATTTTTTAATGCAAAATATAGCAAAAACAATAGATACCTAGTTTTAGTGAAATCACATATAAATGTTATCAAAAACCTATTAACAAACGAAAAAGTTTTTTTCTTTTAAAGCACTTAGAAACAACACATTTACCAACAAAGCTTTAATTAATTAAAATTAGCAGATTTCACAATTTTGCAAGCCTCAACAACTAATCGATTAAATTCAGTTGCATCATCTGAGAATAATTGATGACCAGCAGATTCGATGTACTCTATGTGAGTGTAACTATTAGGACGCAATTCCTTAATAGCATAACCATAAGAGTTTTCGAGCCAGCTCTGTCCACCAAAAATGCACGTCATCGGAATATCCTCACTCAACTGATCTTTTAATCTTTCAAACATAGGTCTTTTAGGATAAACTCCAATATGAAGTAAATCTCGAAAGGCATACTCTCCAGTTATTTTTTTAGTATTGCAATGATAAACATATTTCGCAATTGTTTTGTCATGCTTCTCAACCACATTCTCATATTTTTCGACAATATCTGGACGGCCTTTTCTAAGTATCACAGGGCCGAGTGGACCAGCCATTCTTACAATAGCCAATGGTGAAATTTTACTTGTAAGGAACATTATTGATTTTTTATAGAGTGAACACTTTTTAAATTCATCCGATTTTAAGCTAATGAAACCCCAGGGATCTGAAAAAAAAAATTTAAAATAATTTATCGACCATAAATTATTTTCAATTACCTGCTAAAATCAAATGCTCAATTCTCAAAGGAAATTGTATAGTATAAGCAGTAGAAAGATATCCTCCAAAGCTATGACCAAGAATTATAAATTTTTCAATTTTCATACATTGACGCCACTTTTCAATGGAATTTACATATTGCATTTCAATTTCTTTTGGATCCTTTGAAAATTTAGGTCTTTTTAGGGAAGAAAAAAGAAATTAAATGGAAAATGAACTATGTTATTCAATAACAGTTATTGTATAAAATTTAAGTATGTATACCTTGAGCTTTTACCAAATCCGGGCAAATCAATTGCATAAATAGGATGACCAGCTGCTGCAAAAGCATCAAGGTTTAGAACCCACAGGCAAATCGCAGCAGCAAACCCATGTAAGAGAAGAATGGGGACCTTTTCACTGTCAGTGTTCATCGAAAGAGTCCATATTTTATCATTATCACCAATACAAGAGCCAATGTCTACATAAAATTTATTATAACTTGTCTTTATGCCTGTAATTGACGAAGATGATATAAAAAAATTGAGAATAACGATTTTTTTCTTAGGTCTCTTACTCGATAACATCCTTTCTTCTGCCTTGTCTAAGCTCTTCACAGAATGAAAATTCCATTTTAATAAAGATGAAAGGAAGCGCCTAATGATTCAATCAGTCAATTCAGACAGAAATTTTATTAAAATATTTTTTGATTTAATTTAAGTTCAAGGTCATAAAATATAGAAAAAAAAAGAGGTTTATTTCACAAAATTATGACATATTTTTGAAAAATATAAATCCTACACACCTATCACTCTGATTTGTGCGATAAATGTCACTATCAGAAACCATTTTATCAAAATGAAGCACAACAGAGCTGATTTTATTTGATAGTAGCTCCAATCACGCTTAAATCACAAGAGAACTCGAAACAGTATCGAGAAAAAATTTGTACTTATTATGCTTTTTTCACTTCTAATCGACTAAAAGTTTTTTCACATTGATTTTTTTTCACCGTTTGAAAACGGATCTGAAACTGAAATTTCTCTCTTTCTCACAAGCTCATACATTCTTTTTTTCCCCTCAAGGTACATACAAACAAACAATCACTTTGAAATATGAAACACATGTTTATTGTAAATGATTCTTTTAAGCTTAACTGATTAGTTAAATGACTTAGTGATTTTCAAGTCTAGAAAAAATAATTACATCATTCAATTGGAAAAATTTTGTTCTTTTGTCAACTTAATAATATCGATATATAATGTGATTATAAACAATATATACAATGAAATCAGAGATTATTTTTAAAATGTTGATGACTTTAAATTTATTTTCAATACTAGTGCGTTTTGACATTTCGCAATAATTTTGTTATTTGGTGTGAACTAGGTATCAAACGTCATTTACATGTAAATGACTTATTTTAAATTTGACTTGAGTATTTTGCAAGCATCTAAGGTGAACTTATTAAATTCTTCTGCGTTATCAGCATAAACGTGATGACCAGCATCAGAAACATGTTCAATGTGCGTATAACTATTTGGTCTTGATTCCTTGATAATTTCACCATATCTATTATCCATCCATGATTTTGCTCCATAAAGAAACGTTACTGGAAGATCTTTAGGGAAGTTTTCTCGCATTCGTTCACCCATAGGATGCCGTGCCCAAGGACCACCAAAAAGAAGTCTTTTAAAAGCATGTTCACCACTCGGATGATCTGTATTACATTGATGAATATAAGTTGCAATCACTCGAGGATCTTCAACAACATTTACATATTTTTCCATAATATCTTTTCTTGCTCTTTGAATTAACCATTCACCGTAAGGACCAGCTGCCCGAACAATTGATAATGGTGCCATTTTTCCGAAAACTTTTATAAGAACTCGTTGCCAATAAGGCCTATTTGATAAATCAGGTTTTTCTACAAATCCCCATGGATCGGCTAAAATCAAATGTTCTACATGCTGATCATATCTCATTGCATACGATGTTGACAAAAAACCACCAAATGAATGACCAATAAGAATCATTTTTGAGATATTCATCGCTTTTCTCCATCTTTCAATCGATTCACAAAATTGTAACTCAATTTCGTCTGCTTCCGATGCGAACTCCGGTCGTGAGCTTTTACCAAATCCGGGTAAATCAAACCCATATACTGGATGTTCTTTAGCAAGAGCATCTAAGTTTTTTAGCCATAACGCAAGAGCAGCTGCAAAACCGTGAATAAGCACAATTGGAGTGTTCATACTATCTACATTAGCTGACAATGTCCAAATTTTATCATCCGTACCCACGCAATCTCCAATTGAAACATATTTGACATCAAAGGGCACTTTTACGACTATAAAAATTATAAATTAATTGGCATGACTTAAAAAATAAAAATTTTGATTTTTTACCTGATAACATAGTGGTTTCAGCTTGATTTAAAAGCTCTTTATTGTGTTTATTCCATCGCATTGAGTTAACATATTCTCTGTATCTAAAAATGATTAAATGAAGTGAAAATTACATGTCATCATTCATTCAAGTGCTATTTCATAATAATCACCGAATAATTACGACTTACTTGCAAACTGAAGATGAAGGGATAATTGCACCTTGATTTACCATATTATTTGAACTAAAGTTTTCTGTAACAGTTTCCATTGAGAACACTTTCTTATTTGCTATGCTATTTTATTTAAATTGGCGAATAAAATTCTTATCTATCTTTCTCTTCTCGCCTCAATTAGCTGAGTGATATTTTTTCGACAATATTTCAAAACTTACATGATTTAGTACAAAATGGAAAATGAAATTTTATAGCATTTTGTGTTTGCTATAATTTATTATGGAAATAAATATATATTTAATAAAATGAAACATTGGAATTGACTTTTCATTTAAATTTATTATTTAAATAAAAATCAATAAAATAAATTACATTATGATTTTTCAATTTTAATCATTTCATTAAATTGAGGCTCATTTGTCTTAGTCTTCTCTCTAGCATTGCGAGTAATTAGGCCCACATCATACATTTTCTCTCTATAATTGTTATATTGAGAATATAATTTTCCTTTAGGAGAGGATGATTTTTTAGATGGTATATAGTAAGTTTCTTTTACTTCTGTTTCAAATACACTAACAATAACATGAGATAAATGTATAAACTGATCGGTTGTTAATCTAAAAAAAATCTCATAAGATTTAATAAATAAAAATTATGGTTAAAAAGAAAATTTTCTTAATTTACCTTGTTTCTGGATTTTTTTCAAATATTGATGTAATAATGACCCTTGCTAAATCCTTTCGATGTGCTTCCTCTAATCTTTTATTTTTCATATAAAATGTTGACAAAATTTGATAATCTAAATTTTTCATACTCATTAAACTCTGAAAAGAAAAAAAAATTATTTATTATAAAATAAAATTAATTTAATGAAAAAACTTACTTCACTGTCTGGAAAATACTCCATCTTGTTTCACCAAAAGTTTTTGAAAGAATAAAGGTTCCAAAAAAATTTTTATACATTTTCCTCTCTTCGTAATAAAAAACTTTTTACGATGCATCATAAAACTCATTTTATTTCTCACAGTAAGTGCTTGTATATGATGAAACAAAAATTTTACTCATACATACATGCTTATCACGAAAAAAAAAAATAAATTCGCGCTATTTTGTTTTCAAAAAAAAAAAATATTTTAAAAACACTTTCTATTATACTACCGGCAAATGCGAGACTACACCAGTTTTAGAAGAAAAAAAATAAACAAAAAAATCCATTCATGCATTCTCAATTATAAATGTCTTTCTTATGTATATATACACATATTGTGTACATACAGCGTCGAAGATATGTAAAGATATAAAAGTTCTCCTTGTTTCCTATTTATACAAATATCATTGTTGTACATGTTTTTACATTGGAAACTAACATAACGAACAGTTTACACATATTAGAAGGATAGACGAGAGAAGAGAACAAGAATGAGGGAGGGAAAATTTTACGATATTCAAATACACAAATTATATGTGTTGATTCTTAGAAATTAATACATATATAAGAAGAAGACGTCCTATGATACGGCATAATTTGCATATAAAATTTAAAATAATTTAATAAATGTTTACAATATGTGTAACTAGTTCACTCTCTCTCGTGCTGTCTACTTTATGAATGGAAAAGGTTAACGACGACGACGATGAGTATGTACGTGCGTAAATTTTTTTTCTTCTATCAATTGCTGCTAAGTATTTGTGTTTGTAATACACAGTGTGTGATAGAACATTGTGTTATTTTTTCATACGAGTCGAGTCGATGTGATGTTACTGTATTGAAATTGCATTTATTAACATTATCAGCATTTGATTGTAATGAATAAATAAAAAATTATTATTATCTTAGCATAAATAACTAATTTAATTATATTTTTCTCTTGATGCTTTGTTAGTAACGCCGAAATAATACTTCTAACGAATTTTTTTTTAAACGAATACAGAGAAACGGTCTGACATCAGCACTATGAGTGGCAGACACGTAAACTAAAGTCTGTGGAATTTTTCATATACAATAAAAAGGTAAAGCGCACCAATATTAATTCAAAAAATTAATTTGTATTTTACATTTCAACTTTGGAAAACATTACAAACTTTGCATAAAGTAATAAGGAATGTGCTAAAAGTGGAAGAAAGTTGAGAAATGTTCGCAAAGTGTCTCAAAAGTGTTTTTGAATTTTTTTTTCGTGTTCCATTTTGATTTTTTTCACAGCGTCGCTTCGCAAGTATAAGTTCTCATCAAGTCCCTCTTTGTATGTGTTAACGTCATCAAAAAAATTCACTCTAAACGACGCGCAAATTTTTATCAAATTTAAATGAAAATTCAATTAAAATTTGTCTCAAATTTATTTGTAAGCAATAAATTTTCCGTTGGCAAGTGTTGAAAATTTAATACAGAATCAAAATTTTGTGCGGTTGTTTGAGAAAACTAATATGGTGTGATATAATGAAAAGTGTATTTTATTTGTAATGCGCCTATCAAATACATCTTCACAGCTCTCTTTTTTGTGGATGTTTTTTCACAACATAACAAAAATTTTTCGCGCTTCGATTGATAGTTCAAACACAAAATAAACAAATAGTATATAAATTTAATATTTTCTAAACTTAAATTAAGACCAAGCCCAAAATTTAATAACTGACATATAAGAAAATTTCTTTTCTACCTGAAATCTAATTAACTTTCATTCATTCATTTATTTTTTTAAATAGATTCTTGCAGATAATTTATATTTTTGTTGTGTGAAAAGTTGAAACAATTAAATCAGCAAAAGTGAAGGTGAAAAAGATATCACAAGACAAGATGATTAATCGGCGTATGATTCTTGTAAGCGATGGTCAGAATACTGGCCAACATCGAGTCATTACGTCTAGTGGAGGTTCGTTTAAAAAGAATTATTTCATAAATAGAATTCATTAAAATAAATCCATAATTTCATTAGGAAATACAATATTAGATGGAAAAACGCAAACCGTTTACACAACAAGTGATAAGACTACACATTTCATGAGTCCTATAGGATCACTTCAATTGACTGCCGAAGAATGTAATGAAATTTTAATGAAACGTGCAGTTGCTGCAGTACAAAATCAGCAAGCAATTACCACAACGGCCTCAGATTCGCATAGTGCACGTAAGTTGCCAATCAAAATTTTCCTAAAAGTTATTGACTTTTGTTTTTTTTTTAAAATTCCGTTAAAAGTTTCTAAAAATTCAAAATTTTGAAATTAATAAAAAGTAAACAAATCTTAAATCATTTTCAAATTATAATTATTTCTTTAGCAATATCAATTCAAGTTCAGAAGGTCCTACAAACACTAGAAGACAGTGACGAACAACAGTTAACTCATTGCAAAATGGAACCAAATATGAGTTCATCACCAAAATTGGAAACGATTGAAATTGTCGTAAGTTAAGAAATTTTCCTTAAAAAAGAATTAAAAAAAACTTTAATAATTTTTACTTTTAGCATTTTGAAACTGCAGAAGACACGAAACCGATAATTCATAAAACACGCAAGAATGATCCAGGAAGTAGTAAAGAACGTCCTTATGCTTGTGAACAATGTGGCAAAACATTTTTATTAAAACATCATTTGACAACTCATGCTCGAAGTCATACAGGAGAGCGTCCACACGTTTGTCCTCATTGCGGAAAAGATTTTAGCCATAAACACTGCTTAAACACTCATTTACTGTTGCATACAACTGAACGGCCATATCAATGTGGAGAGTGTAAAAAATGTTTTACTTTAAAACATCACTTGTTGACACATTTAAGGGTTCATACTCGCGATCGTCCATTTGTATGCCAAGAATGTGGTCGATCTTTTCCATTGAAACGTCATTTAGTAACACACAGCAAGTTTCATGCTGGCGAGAGGCCTTATATTTGTGATGATTGTGGAGAAAGCTTTTCACAGAAAGAACATTTAGATATGCATTCAAGATTCCATGGATCTGTGAATCCATTTGCATGTAACGATTGCGGTGCCACATTTGCTCGTAAATTTCAATTGATAAATCATGGGAAATTGCATGGTAGAGTTCCACATTCTTGTACTGTTTGTGGTCGGGAATTTTTGCAAAAACGCACATTAGCAACTCATATGAAGTAAGTTTATTCAATTTGATTCTGAATTTTTTGATCACTTAATTGGTTATATTTTTTTCGGTAACTATTGGAGGACTCATACGGGTGAAGCTTCATTTCCATGTCTTGCTTGTGGTGAAGGATATGCATCGAAAGCTGAATTGAATGCACATAATCGACTAGTACATGGCGGATTAAATCCAAATGCTCCAAACACAACAATTGTTACAAATAAAACGGCCACGGTTATTCAACAGCAGCAATCTCAAGCGCAACAGAATGCTGCACAGCAAGCTGCTCATCATCAACAAGCCCAGCAGCAAGCAGCTGCACAACAACAGGCTCAACAGCAAGCGGCCGCTCAACAAGCTGCAGCTGTTCAAGCTCAACAGCAGCAACAACAACAGCAAATTGAAGTACAACATATTCAACAGCAGCAACAACCACAAACTGTGACAGTTGTTGGCAATCCAAATATTCTAACTGCCACAATCAGTGGCGAAACACCACCTCGTCTTCAATACGCTTGTCGTGAATGTGGAAGCGTTTTCAATAGTCGTGAAGGACTTGCATTGCATCTTCGACTACATTCAGGCGATAAAAGTCTTATTAATGATTTGTGTGCACTCACTGCCTCAATTCCTGGTCATCTCTTCCAGGGTGTTAATCAAAGTAAATTTAAAAAATTCTTTTTTATATAAAATAAATTTATTTATTAAATTTTATTTTAGTTAATTTACCAACGGGAACAACTTTTGTGACTACACCAGGAGCATCATCATCTCCGGTTCCAGTTCAAATAATCACTTCTACTGGTGAAGTTGTAAATCAAATTCTTCAAAGTCCTACGCATACGACTCAGCAACATCAACAAATTCAAATACAAGCTCAGCCTCAACAACAGACAGCTCAAGTGAAACAGCATATTGTTCAGCAACAGGCTGTTCAAGTTCAACAGCAGCCTCAACAAAATCAAGCTCAACAGCAAGTGCAGCAAGCTACAGTTGTTCAAATCACATCACCGCCTCAGCAGAAGGCCAAAACACACTTCTGTCAATTTTGTGGAAAGAGCTTCGTTGCTAAACATGGGCTTATGCTTCATAATAAACGTCATCCCGATGGAAGTTGTACTTTACGTTCACATGTATGTCCCGAATGTGGCAAAGCTTTCCTTCAAAAGAACCATCTTATTCTTCATCAACGACAGCATTTAGAACAAAATCGTGGTGGTAAATCAAATCAACAACAACAAGTATGTATAAATTATAAAATATTTTATTTTAAATACTAATGAATTAATATTTTATTAGCAGATTGAAGGACAAGCACAAGCTCAAACACAACAAAATGGTGATCAATTAGCACAACAAGGACAACAACAAATTACAATTCAACAATCGGCACAGGGTCAAGCTCAACAAGCTGGACAGCAAATTCAATTAGCGACAAGAAATGTTCTCATGTCAAATCAACCAGTACTTCAAGTTCTACCTGATGGTGGGACATGGGTAAAATATGAGATTATACAATCAGATCCAATGGAATAGGGAGAAGTTTATAAAGATATAACGAATGGTAAAAAGATCGTTTGTGTAAAATTAGCATCGCAAAATGACGATGAAAAACAAATTTTCACACAATTAGTAAAGTAATAAAAGTATATAGTTATAAATTCCTTCTAAAAGTATAAGCAAATGAAGGTTTTTGAACTTATAAAAAAATCTTGTAATATTATATAGAAAGCATAGAAACAAAAAAAAAATAAAAATGTTGAAGAAATTGGTGATTGTATAAAATAATATTTGAAAAGTACAGGATAAATTTTATAGGAGACTAACTCTAATAATATGATGTATTGAAAGGAAAATTTCATATATCTTTAAAAATTATTTCTTTTGTATTTTAATATTAAATATTTTATTTTTCTCTTCCCCTTAATATTTTGTAATATGATAAAATAATTATTTTTTTGTAAATTCCCATTTTTCGATTTCATATCTCTAAAATTTGTATGAATGCATCCTCATTCGTTGAGAGAGAATAATTTCATAGTTAATGCGATATATAGTGAATGAATAATAAAATGCTGAAATGGCCTTAAAACATATGATGAGAAAACCACAAGTAAATAAGTTTTGTAGATGTTAAAAAAAATTTTCATACTAATAATATTCATAAATCAGCATAAAAACATGAAAGCAAATCGGGTTAATTTGAAATGAAAATGGCAAGGAGAAATTTCTACATTTTTTTTTCTATAAAACGAAAGTTTTTGTAACAATATTTGAAATTGATCCTTAGTGTTGTTATAGTTATGTATGTGAACATTTATCTTATTTAATTATTCGCTATAGATGATATGAGTTTAAACTTTAAATAAGCATTTTATTTTTTCATAAAAAAGAATCCCTCCAATGTGGAGTGAATAATTTAAAAAAAATTGAAGTTAAAGTAACACACACATAGAAAGTAATCAACATCAACAAAAAATATCATAAAAGAAGAATTTAATGAGAAAAAGAGAAAATGCATATTCAATGCGATAATAATTCATCAATGATGAAAAAATTATAATAAAATTTGTATAAAGAAAAGTTTATAAAAATGACGAAAAAATTTCATAATTAATAAGAAATCAACTTACTTATGCAATGTTTAATGAAAATCACATAAATCGATTTAGTTTTTAGTTGATAGTTTTCTTATCCCAATTTTTGGTTAAAATAAAAAATACATAGGTATATTTTAAAGTTGGATTAGTCTCTTGAGTAATGTCTCGCAAAATGTTGATATATTATTTCAACATAGCCACCAATCAATTTTTATGTATCCTTAAGATGAAGACGCTTTAAAATAATAGGTAGAAATACTTCAAGAGATTTGTTCAAAATCCTCCTTCCTCCTTTTTTTATTCATTAGTTTAGTTTTGCCTAAAATAAATTTTAAAACAAAAGAAAGAAATAGCATATACAAACACAAAATGTGTAAGTAAAGAGCGAAAGAATGATGAAATAAAAAAGAAAACAAAGAAAATGTTTTAAATTTTAATTTCCAATATATTAAAAACTGAAATAAAAATTATATTCGAAATAAAAGACAAAAGTGTTTGAGCTTTTTTACTTATTGAAACTGCTTTCGATTTTATTAGAGGTCTAGTATGAGCATTTGTTAATTCTAATTTGTCTGTATGCTTCTTCTGGCTTCGTAATAACTATAAATTATTTCTAATTTTGCAAAATGAGAATACCATGCAACATGGTTAAAAATTTTAATTTTTTTTTCAACGGTTCATAACCGAAACAATAGTAAAAGAGATACGTTAAACAAATTAACGTTAATGTTTCCCATTTTTCTTGCAAACAGTAATTAATTTTCTTTGTTTGACTACTCTCAATAGAACTAATGTACATTTTTTTTAAAAATCATCATTGGCGTCCACATATGAATAATTTTCCACAAATAACAAGCAATGTTTTGGGAATGATTAAGGCTTTAAATTTCTTTTTTTCCTTTCTCATTTTTTTCTCGCACAGAAAACATCATTTTTCATTTTATTATTATCATAATTTTCAAATTTGCAGCATCATTTCATTTGTGTGCACAATTTTCTTTTTCTTCGCTTTTAATCCTACTTATTATTCATTATTGAATTAATTTTAATTATTTATATATATAATAAACATTCAACAATTGTTTTTTTCTCTCTTTCAAATAGAGTATGGAAGTTGTTTTCTTAACTTCTTTTGTTAAGCCAAATAACTAGAAATAAATTGAGGGAAACGGTGACATTACACATACGAGAGTGTTGTCGACATGGAAACAAAAATTCATTATGAGTATAATTTATATGTGATAATTAATTTAGCGGCTCTGAAAGCCATGTGCACGTTCATCATGGATTCTGATTCTTGCGATCAAATTGCGGCGAGAACTCATCATTCTCTTCAACACAAGGCAAAAGCTCATCAACTGAACTTGGCGTTATAATATGAGGAGATTGCTTTGTTTGAATTGAATATGGAATTGAATCACCAATGATGATTGTTGGTCTAAGTTTTTGTAATTGTTGTTGCTCCTGTAGTCGACATAATTGCTTTTTCATCTCTTGTCTCAATTCTTTCTCACGAATTTCTTGCTCAAATCTACGACTTGAATAACTTCGAATTGACGATGTCGTGCTAGAAAAAAAAATTTAATAAAATTTTTTAGTTAGTAAATAAAAAATTTATTTGTTTACCTATGAACCGATGCTAAACTTGGTCTTCTGCTACCTATATCATTTAATGGAAAATAAAAAGAAAGAATAAGTAATAAGAAATTTAGGTATGAGTAAAAATGTTTCATGTACATCTTTATAAAGTGTGCACTTGCATCATGCAAATGAAATTAAAATATTAAAAAAGTAAATGTATAGAGAGCAGCGAGTTTAGATGTGCACAATGAAGCTCTTTAAATGCCTCAAATACTTGCATGAAATGAAATTCAATGAAAAGCATAAAAAATGCAGAAAATGTTACCATAATTTAAAATTTAATTTAATATAAAAAGAGAGAACTGTTGAAGGGGGAGGAAATTTTATGCATAATAAACTGTTGCTAATAGAAGCGAGATTTTTGTGCCAAATGAGAAAACTTATTGTGTTATTTTTTCTTTGAACACTCTCGCTTATTCATTTGGCTCAAATTCAAAAAAATTATTATAATGAATTATGCAGAAATACCCTCACCCAAGGTGAGAAAAGAGATTTTTTTCTTTCTACCTTGTCTATGCATAGACAAGCATTCATATCTAACTAAAAGAGTTGTCTAATAAGTCTGTATTTGTTTGTACAATAAATTTGTTGATTGATTTTAAATTTTTTAAAAAAAAGAGAGAAATATTGAAAGTAGAAGAAGAAAAAGGGATATAGTACATATAAAAATAAGAGAACTTAGCATGAAACAGCAACAACAACAACAATAACGACATTAATTTCTTCTGTTTTTTTTTTATCCTGCACATGTCTATTCAACTGTCAACGAAAAAGAATGTGTATATAATAACAAAACTTGTTCAACAGATGGCTATCAGTGATATGAGAGATCAGATAGTTTTTGATTTGATAGCGTTGAGAACTTATGTTTGCCAATTTGTCAATATTTTATTTTGCACTTCTTTATACTGAATGTTCTCAACTCTTGCAACAACAACAATAATAATAATATTTTTAACGAGAGAGAGAGAAA
The DNA here is from genome assembly GCA_018290095.1 of Polypedilum vanderplanki. Lineage (NCBI taxonomy): Eukaryota > Metazoa > Arthropoda > Insecta > Diptera > Chironomidae > Polypedilum > Polypedilum vanderplanki. The sequence continues at coordinate 29,531,430 of CM031380.1, read as the reverse complement.
AAAATAGAAGGAAAACCTATTAATGTCAACTGAATTTTGTGAGAGAGATTACTTATGTATATAGATACATCCATAATAATATTTATCTACCAAAAAAACTTTCAATTTCAACAATTTATGTTATTCATAATATATGTATATCTTGTATTCAAATCAATATATACACATTAAGCATAGACATCGATTATTACCGCAATTGATGCACCTTCAGATGCTGGCGATGGCAAAACACCGATATAAATTTCTTGATTGTCAATGATATATTTTCGTTGGTAATCTCTCCTCTCGTCCTCATAATCACTATCATCTGATTCTGATTGATTATCGCCGTCCAAATCATTTAAGCTACTATAAGCCAATGGATTTGAATAACCATCGGTTGACGTTGCATTTGTGCGTTCGCTTACATAATGTAGTCTGCTTTCGCGACTGCCATCTAAATCAATGACATTATCCGTACTCTTATTTGGAAACAAATCATCTACACCTGATCTCTCATCCGCATCAGCCGAAATCGTATCGTCATTTGTAATTGTTGTCGTTCGTCTGAATAATTTTCGGTGCAAATTTTTGTGCAAAGGGCTTTTGCCAATTAGATGTTGGGCATGTTCGTAGGTGTCGAGTTGACTTAAGTCAGACTCTGATCTGAGATTAAGCCGTAGCTTCCTCATCAGACTATTGTGATTGCGCAAGGCAGGAATTTCCAAATACAGCAGACGTTTTTGATCTTCAAGTTGCTGCTCAATGTATTTGGCCATGAAGTGATTAGAATTAAAATAACTACTATAACTCGCAATATTCTTAGAAACAACATTATGCGGTGATGAACTTGATGATTGATCATTCAGAGCATTTTGCAATTGCGTCAAGTGATATGAATAAAGAAGTATGGCTGCACTGCGTGCGCTACCTTGTCTTGATTGAGTCACATTGACACCCTTATGCATAAAGCCCGATGAGCGTCGATTGTAAGATCTCACTGAACCCATAGAGCCAGTCGAACGTTGACTTGATCTTGATGACGGCCGGTTCGAATGTATTGTCAATGGAATTCCTACAGATAGATTATTTTTTCTCGCATAAATTTATATGTGAGCATACATAATTTACCAAAAATAGAAAATACCTGTGTCAGATGCAAAAAACACGGGTGGTCCCGCATGAGCATCAGCAAAATTACGACTTCGAGGATATTTTGTTTTACTAAATAAATGCAATACCATGCAAAGTAAGCCAGCAAGTACAAAAATTCCAGTACTAACACCAAGAAGAGTCGGCAAATCACTCGCAATCGATGTTAAATCTTTGATATGCATAGAGAAAAAGTGAGGATTTATTAGTCTCATGTTAATAGTATTTTATGTTACATATTTATAAGCCTCACCTTGTGTGCAGAAAGTACGCTTTGTTGGCTTTAAATGTGTCACCAAATGATGACCATCTTTGCAACTGCATATTGCATTATGATTTATTTGCATACAAACAGAATTTTCATCTGTATGAATACATGTTATGTCGTAAAAACATTGTTCGCCTAGTTTTTTGGCTGCAATCATTGTCATTATGATAACAGCAAGATATGTAGAACAATTATTATGTAAATCAATGAACAATAACTAAGGCAAAGACACTCCAATAATTCGCAATAAACACAATCTTTATATCAAGTAGCTAATTCTGTTTTGTTTCACTTATTCACTTTTTGAATAAATTGCTTTTAAATATGTAAGCTAATTTTGCGATAAATTTAAATTGATAAAAAACTTTTTGCAGTAATTTTAATAATTTTTCTTAATATTTTGAAATTTGTTTAAAATTATTGAAAACTTGTAATAAAAAGTATTAGAATGCTTAAAAAATCGATAAACACTAAAAAAGAAGTGTCTTCAGCTTGAGAGTAATAGTTGAAAATGAATAATGGAAATTTTAATAAACTTACGTTTTGCACAGCCTTTTCGAGGATCTTTAAATTTTGAAATTGAATAAAAAAAGAAATTGTGATGATTATAATACTTTTATTGTGTTATATAGTATGACAAGGGAAATGGAAAATTCTTGATGATGCATATTTGAATGCTTTTCATCACTAGTACCTACCTAGTATTACAGAATAACTTTTTTCACATTCACATTTATTTGAGAGTGGATTACAAAAGACATGATGTAGCCGTTTGTCGCATGAAAATTCACAATTACTCCCAACAATCATCCCGTTAGCTTGAATGAGCGAATGAGATTCTTGTTAGCATCAAAGATAAAGTTATAAGTGTAAATGAGTACTCACCGGAATAATTTAAATGTAACTTATCATCATAGATCTCTTCAGACTCTTCACCATCATAATCCTCATTATTTTTTATCAATGTATCCATTATAACACTATTACTGTCATGTGATTTTGTTATCAGTTGTTCTTTAACTATAAGAGTTGGCAACATTGTTGTTGCATGTTGATGATATGTCGTGGAAGTCATTGTTGTATGGTTCAATGCGCAAATTTCTGATACTCTTAAAATTATAATTAATAATAACCAGCTGCTGCTAGTGCTTCCTTTTCTATTGTATGATGAAGCTTTTGCACGCGACAGCAATTTTTGCTCAAAGCAATACCACCAAGCAGCCGTAAGCCTTATCGTCGTTGTGATTATTATTGTATAAATTAATTTAGAATCTATTTTTGTTGCGATCATAAATTTTATTATAAATTCCAAAATGTGCAAATGTCCTTTTTCTGTTTTCATTTTCTCATTTGTTGTGCTTTTCACTTCGATCATGACACCACACATGTATTTATGTATGTATGTATATCCGTACGTGCGTATGTTATAAATATACTTAATATAGGTAAGCTCAATAGAGCTTAATATTAAATCACCACATATTCATGTTCGAACACACATTGAAATGCATCGTGGGTATTTTTTTTATTTCTTCCTTTCACTAGTTTTATATTATTATTATTATTATTATTGATGTTGACAGACTACGACGAATAGTGAAGACTTTTTTTATTTTTCGATATCAAACGAAAGACACAATCAAAAGAGATAGGCTAATAAAATAGACAGATAGTGTGAGATCAAGATCAGAGAAAAATATTGGAAGGAAATCGATGAAAATTTATTTTCATCTCATAACATCATCATAGAAAGCTTCATAATCCAATATTCGTTTATTTTGCCAACAGCACTTTTCAGCATCATGGATTGATCCATTATTGATTATTGATTAAATTTCTTTTTCTTCTTCATTCTCCATGTCAGGTGTCACACACTCTTCACTTTCTTCTTGTTTTATTATTATTTGCTCTACTAATTAAGTGTCTGACGTTTTATTCCCTCTTTAATTTGTTGAATTTCAATAGTATTTGTATATCGATAAATAGGGTTGTCAACAGAATCAAACAAATAAAAATGTTTTATTTTAAAACTATAAATAAAAACACTTTGCTTTTTTCTTCACTTTAAGCTTTCTTGCTTGCTTGCCGCCAGTCTAGGTAGAGACGAAAATATAAATTTATAATGTATCGATTATGATTATGGGCGCACGACCAAAGCGAGTTAAGAAAAAAATGTAGTTTGTCCTTTGGCAATTTTCTTTTCTTTCTTTTTCACTTTTTTTCGCACAATTTTCTTCTTTTTTACTATTGTATAATTTTTGTAGGCTTATAAAATGGTTGATTTTTCAATTTATGCAATTAGGCGATGAGTTGATTGATGTATGAGTGAATAAAAATGAGCTGTAAGCTTTAAAGCACCGATTTCATGTATTCAGACTACTTCCGGAAGTGAAAAAGGGTCGAATGTGAGTGAGCAGGGAGTTTAAACACTTAAAGCTATTTATAAAGTTTTTCTTTTCCCTTCCTCTTTTTTATATTCAGGAAAAGATAAAAGTTAAATTAATTTATATTGAAACTTTCACTATTATTGAGTCAACTCAAGGTTTTTTTTAACTTTTTTCAATCCAAAAAATGTAGAGAAAAATAATTTTTTTTATTTCTTTTTAGCTTTTTTCTTTAATTTTTCAAGCACTTTTATTTTATATTTTTCAGGTTTATCTGCAGTATAACAATGAAAAAATAATTTTGCACTCTTAACATTATGAATTTTATTGGTAAAAAAGGAAAAATTTTCAGCTTATAAAGAAAAAAATTTTATAAACGACTCGCGGACTGCAAATAGACTGGCAGATTTTTGCATAGATATGCCTAAACTTCCCCTTCGTTCCACATGTTATTTTTATCATTACGTCATATCGCCTGGGCTTTGTTTTGAAAAAATCACAATCACTTTACAACAATTCCTTTTTAACGTTCTTTCAAAATCCCTGAAGTTGTAGAACATTGCGAAAATGTGAAAGTGCGCAGAACATACCAGTGAGAAAGAAAGAGAGAACCAAAATAGAGCATGAGAGAAATGATGTTCAGTGTATACACAGTTGTTCGTGATTAAAGCTCTTCAAATCACTGTTAAATTTCACGCTGTTATTTCAACTGCTTAATATTACGAAATCGTCATTGTTGCATGCTCCATCAGTATAGAAGAAAAAAGTCATAGGTAGTAGAAAAACCTACCGTGCATGAAAACAATAAAATTATATATTTATCGCTAACAAATTGAAAAATTACATGCTTTTAGTTTGCTTAGAATATGAACATTCTTGCTATATTATTTTTTCGCTTAGAATGAGAGTGAATGGCATATTATTCTGAAATAATAATAAGAGAGAGGGTGGCATTTTTATTTGAAAGGTAGATGGAGCTTTGAATTTTGTGCCTTTAAAATGCTTTTGTTCGTTTTTTGCATATTCAGGTGTTTGTTTTTATTTCTTAAACAAAATCGCTATAGCTCAACAAGTTATTCTCTTATAAGAGATTCAAAAAAGTTGATAAAATCAGTAGACCGTAAATTGAGAAATCATTTGCACAAAATTAGATACATAATTTGATATTATCATCAGTAGTAGCATCGTTTTGTATAATAATCACGAGTGCTCATTTATCACTTCACTTTATCTACATAAACTTAATGATATTCCATCCTCCGGCTGTTTTGACGCAAATAATTGAATTGTAGGTCATGTTTATCCTCCTTCATACAATATACACAGTGATGGAGATGTTTGTACATGCATTTTTTTATTATTAAATTTTCTTAAGTTGTCTATCTCTAAGAAATCATGAAAAATGAAAGAAAGCTATCATGATTTCACGTCGCATGACCAAAAAATCAACATCAAATGTTTTTTCTCCATATGCACCTGTCTTAGACAATTTACGGATTAAATTGCTTACACATGCGAAACCATTCAACATAAATTGAGTATGCATGTTAATGAATTTCAATTAAAATCACAACCAATAGTTTGCAAACATAATAATTATGGTAAGAAAAGGAGAAGAGAGTGAGTAAGTATAATGGATTGTTTTCATGTTTCTTTTTAATTAAAACATTCCTGGAAGTATGATCGAGCACCATTCATCATATTTCCACTTATAAGTAATGACACTTATTTAACAATGTTCGCTATGCCTTAAATTATGTGAACATATATATATGTATGACCAAAATAAGGTGTACAAAATGTTTAGATTGTCATTTGTAGAATTTAATTGTTGCTTTCATGTTTAGTGTGAATTCCAATTTTCTTTCTATTAGTTTTTTCGTTTCACATGTCTGGAAATCTCGATTGGGATTTCGCATTTTTTTCTACATACAGTAAGTAATTAGGGTTACATCTGAAACTTTTTTACACGATTTTTCAATTTTAATAAAAGTACAAACATTTAAGCAAACACATTTTATTTTGAAACATTAAAAGGTTTTCCCTTTTGAAAAAAATCGAAAGATAGAGGAAAATGTGAAAATAGGAAATCCGGAAATCCCGTGTGGGGACATAAATGTGTATGTTTATGTATATATATTCCGTAAACATGACATTAAATCTCTTCCATTAAAAATATAAAATAGTGTTTTAGTGTTTTCTTTATATACTATAATTTAAAAGGAGGAGTAGAAGCGCATTTTTTTTTAAAGGAAATGCAATGAGTTTTATATAATTTTCAATTTTTATTAAAACTTCAGAAAAAATTATTTTAGATAGAAATCTAGAATTGACTTTATAAATTATGTTGGTCTTTATTCTTTACAAAAAATAATTTTATTACCAAACTCTGTTAAAAAACCTCGACTACTTGCATATTATACTAAAAAATAGAAAGAAAATTTATAAAAATAAATTCATAATTAATAATAACGAAAAATCTTCAATTTACAAGTGTCTGAAAATTTACATTTTCGTAGGTTAAAAATAATTGATGAGATTTTCTAAAATTTAGCAGCTTTTTTAATCATTATAAAGTTTTATTTAACATGAATTTTAAAAGAAATTTGAGATCAAAATTTTGAATTTGACATTTTAATTTTTAAAATAAAAAAATATATCAATCTCGACACCTTGGATGGTCGGACGATTAGAGCGCATTTTTGCCTAACAGATCAGTGTTTGGTAACAAAATTTCACATATTTTTAGTACTATTTTCTTGACTATAAGTCGTTTTTTTTTTTAAAAAAATTTTTGACATGTTTTCTCGACGTTTCATGAAATTTTAAGATTTTTTAGTGAAAAAATGTTTTTGGTCTATATGATGGACATGCATGTGGTGGACCACCCTTGGGTCAACACTTACCCAAAAAAACTCTTTTGATGGCTTACCTAGACGTCGAGACCTTTCTAACAAGCTATTAACCACCTCTCCACAACTTACCGTTGCCGAATTATCACTGTCACATACAGCCAGCCAGCCAGCCAGCCATCGTATGCCTAATAGCGTATTTTTTTGCAAAAATGCGCTAAAAATTTCATTAATAGTTAGTAACTTATTCTATTTTTATTAAAAATATTAAACTAAATACCTACATACAAAGTGATTTGCAGAAATAAAGAAGAAATAAGATAAAAATTTAAAAGAGTAAATGTTGAAAGGAGTAATAAATTCTTATCCACTAAGAAAAACTTTTTTCTATGATGTTGTTCTCGTAATATGATATCAACTCATATCATGGACATTTTCTCAAGTGTGAATAAGTAAAACCATGGTATGTTTGTGTGAAAATAAGTTAGGGAGAGAACAAGAATCTGACAGCCATTCTAAACGTATAAGAGAAAAGGCTTGCTGTCTCTCTTCATTCTTTTGCTTGAATATTATGTATGACATGAGTGTAATTAAATTACAAAACAGATTTATTACAAAAAGAGAGAAAGAGAGTAAAAGCACCATAATCCTTTACTCTGAGCTCAGTACTGTGATTTGGTATTCAGAACACATGAATTGGAGAAGAGTGATCCCTAGAACACAATAAATTAGAATTAAACCTTGGCACCACCATGGAAACATAATGATTTTTTAATGAACATGAATCTCAATTTTTTTTCTCTCTCTTCCTCTGTTGCACTCTCTGTCGCTTATTTTTCTCTTCTTTACGTCTATCGCAAAATTATTCGCCCATTCTACATACGTTGAGCTCATTGAATAAGCTGCCATCGCACATATGTGTATGTTATTTCTCATTTTTTTGTTGAGTACCCTCATGGTTGCCGTCATAATCGCTTTGTAATATTTTTTCCGAGTTTTACAATTTTTTTTAATATAAATGTTCTGCCGCAAGTACTCTGCTCTTACACATATTCACTCTTGAGAGCCGACATGTATGCATATACATACAAAGATATGAGAGAGAGTAAGAGGATGAAAATCAATTTGAAGGCATGGTATGCTGCTAAATGGTGCGAAGCTGCAAGCAATTTTTCCTTCTGTCGCGTCTCATACTGAGTGCGATATGAAAAATTCGTTGTAATTTAGTTGCGAGTGAGAATTTTTTCAGAGCAGATTTTGAAACCTCGTAATTTTTTTTCAACAAACTAATTGACCTCGATGTCAGTTTAATTGGTATAATGAATCAAAATTATGACGGTTGTCAACTCATATTAGCAAGTTGCGTATTTTAATTAAGTTGTAGAAAAAAATTTATTGTTAGGTATATTATTTTGATTATTGAAAAATAATACAAAAAACTGGTGAAAGTCTCTGCCAACCTTTGATGACTTTAGTGCATTTTTCGCGCCTACATCAATAATATTATCGATTACAGAATGTTAGAGGCGCTTTTGAAAAAGATAGTATAAATTTGGAAATAACGGCCAAGTCAAATTCAAATTACGTTTTGTTGCGTATGACAAAAAAGTTGCGCAACAAAATATTTTTTCTTAAAAATTTTAATATGGAAATCTAAATTCGTAATTCCTTATTAATACAATTAGTGACAACTTTAAAAATAAGTGTCTACTGAATAATTTAATAGTACAATTCAAATGCAAAATAGGGAAAGAGCTAGCCTCACCCAGCGACCCTAAAAAATGAAAATATAAGCTGCATTTTCTATATATAGAAAAATGGGCTAAAAACATTTACTAAATAAAAGCGTTGGAAAAATTTTAAATACAATCATTTAGGAAAGAAACAAAAGATAACATTACAGCATAAAGATAATCTTTATCCTCAATTAGTAGCATAAATCTTTATATCTGTTGTTCTTACAAATTATGAACAAAATCGTGATGATACCTTAATTAAATCCTCAGTAAATAGAATAAGCTGAAAATACCTCTAATTTTTTTTTTAAACAAATTTTCCAGCGTTTCATTTAACGCTTACCCACTGTTTTTCATGCTCTTATAATGTGTAAATATGTGTGGTGCCTGAGAGGATTAATGTCTCGTTTTTCTGTCTTTAAACTCAACTATATACGCCAAAGAAAGTTAATTAAAAATTGTAATCGTTAATCCTCACCCACCAGTATTTTCTCTGTCATATTCTCACACTTTCTTCTTCATTGTAAACCGACAGAATTATTAATGTATATGGAATAAGAGTTATAATCCTTCTGTTGCCGCACATTTGTTCCTTTTTTCCTCTGTTTCTCGCTAATTTTCAATAAAACGACCTCCCCAGTCAGTATAAAAATTACTTATCCGTGGTAGAATTATAAAAAGCTCTTTATAAACTTGGATAGAGAATAAGCTCTTTGGATATACATAGTAAGCTGTTATTTCTAACTATTTGCACAAAAAAATCAATTAATCAACTATGATAAGGATATCAAAGTTTCAATCTTATACTGGGCTAGTAATTACTTGAAATTTTAATTATCTATCTATTTAAAGAGTTGGTTGCATACAATTCAAAATAAAACAATAAATTTTCCTAAATAATTATCAATAGTGAAAATTTTTGAGTTGACAACAGTGTGTTGTATAATTTTTTTGTTATACAGATGTTTTCACACTACGAAACAAAATAACAACATCGAACGAATAAGCAGGCGAGAAAGAAAATGTATGTCATTTTCGATAAAGATTTATATAACAATAAGAAGGGAGCTAAGCGATGGGACATGTATGTATGTATTTATTATGTAAAAAGTGGAAAATGGAAACATACATTGTGAGCATGCTATTCATATCATAATTAATCTCAGTTGCTTTCTGTCGACATGAAATAGAAAAGAATTTTGTGCTACACAGAGTCATATGTGTGCGCTTCATAAAATCAGTAATTGAGAGAAAAATTATGATAAAAATCTGTAAAAACATGCGGTTGAAGTGTGTGTTGATACAGAAATCAAATGAAAAGTGTTATTGCGTGATCATAACCAATTAATATGAGGATTGATATTTGGAGAAAACTGGAAAAATTGTATATATGATGGCATGGTAAAATGTTTTTGTTAGATTAAGATTCTTCTTTATATTTTTGCTTTACTCTTTACTTTAATATTGCTTTAATTGAGCTCGTGTGTGTCTTGTATTAATAATGGAATTATAAATAATCGAGTAAACGAAGCCTATCAAAACAGAAAGATGAACACAGTGAGTATGAGTGAAACCTTAATCTCACATAGCATCTTGTGAATTTTTCATCCTCTGAAACAGGTGGCATGAACTGAGACCTCATTGCCGTTGCTTACTGTAATAATTTCCCATTTAAACTACTACTTTCGCATTTTTATACATTTTATTAAAATTCTGCCCTTCATTCGCTCCAGTACACTGATGGCTTACAACAATAACAGTCTTTTTCTTTCCCACTCTTCCACGATTTTTACTTACTCTCTCCTACTTACACCCCGGATTTATACTCGACTACAGAGTGAAAAAGTTACTCATAAACTCTCCGATAAAATGTTTAAACATCTCCTAATTTTGAAGGATTTTTATTGCTTCATTAAGTTCAACAAAAAAATGAAATAAACTTTTCTCTCCATTCTTCTAGGTCGTGATTTTCTATACAAAACAGAATGATGAAATGCAAGAAATAATAGTAAAATATCTTTTGAAATAAAAAATATTTTATTAAATTTTACTTCTGATTATAAGACATTGTCACGAATTTGTGACATTTGTGTTAGGTTTATATAACGGTCATTTATAATTTTGTAATTTATTCAGCTAAATTGTCTAAATGCTGAATTCTTTCTTTCCTTCACGAAACTTTGTCGTGTAAAGACGTGTTCAAACGAAATGTAAGAAAAATAATGTAATTACATGAATTTATATTAACGTATTTTAGTTCAGCAATAATCTTTCTCTCTTTTTTCTAATTATATTATTATTGAAGTTTGATTAAGAAGAATTTTAATAAAAGAATTAAAATAATTCGACGCTCTTGCTTCTTCGTCTCAAATACACGACAAAAATTATTGATTTCTTTATTGATCTATAATCAATTAAATTCCTGGTACTGAATCAATTGATTATTGCATCTGATAGAGCTATTTTCGGTCCGCACGAAAGAGTTCTAGTTTTCATTGCATAAGTGCAACGTCATTTTGGAATTTGAGGTTAGAATTCCAATAAGTGCCAAATTCACTGCTTCCGGTGTTAAGTTCATCAGGGTTCAATCAGTCAAGTGCATTACTCATTATCGGCTTTCCGACGTTAGAGTCCGCAAGTACAATTGTTCACCTACAAGATGGCTAGTTTGGCTACAAGGCTTAAGGAAAGTCAATTCCTTAATACAAATTTTGCTTCAGATGTCAACGTTTCAATTATAAGGAGTTATTTTCTATCGAGAAAACATGTGAAACCAGGAATTAAGTGTCAAGTGGCTTCCTGCTTGATTGAAGGAGAGCGTCAGAAAGATACTGCCGCATTGAAAGCATTAAAAGAAATAAAAGAATGGACTCATCCTATGTGTTTCTGCTTTTCATGCAATAGGACGGCGCATTTGGTATGTTATCAATTTAATTTGGAGTCATTTGCTGAACAGTCAGCACCCTTTTTATGCCCGGAATGTAAAACAAAACCCAACAATGAAGCTGCACAAGCATATTATTCAAGTGGTGATTGGGGAAAAGGAACAGCTGAACGAAGAAAATTGTTCTTGAAAGCTGAGTCAATTGAGAAATTTCCTAACCTCATTGGTGATCAGTCAAAAGAAACCTCATGGGAACCTGACGATATTCAAGCTTTCTTGGATTTTACGGCTGATCCTATCATAGCAAAACACAATCGAGAGATGGAAGCTTTAGGACGACATTATCGCGATTATCAAGAGAAAGCTGAAGCTAAAATGAGAGAGATGAGACAGCAAATAGAAGACCTTGAGCGAGCACGTCCAGCTTCTTCTAATTTTACAAGTCAATACTATACGTCGCATCCATTTTCGTCTACATTTAAATCGCGAATGGATCAAAATCCAGCTGAAGTTTCAACTTGTGAGAGCATCTTGAAGAAATTCTTTATTTCTCTTCAAACGGATAAAAATACAAATGGTAGTCAGAAACCATCAACATCTCAATCAAATGATACTGTGCGTCCTCCAAATATAAATATTAATCATGCTCAAGACCTTCCAAGGTCACCTAATACCAATGCAAATGTACCAAATGATCAAACATTTAATCTCGACGAAACAGTGTTGACCGCGTCCGAGCGGATCTTGCTCAACACTACTCGAGCTTGTTTAGAGAGCGTAAACGCTCAAAAGCAGTCAGCTGCTACAAAACTTTTGGATTTAAAGCGCAAGGCGCTTCCAAAACTCACTACCTACAAAGGTGATCCTAAGGGATGGATAACGTTCAAAAGGGAAATAAGACGTTATCAAGAATCTGGCTTATATGATGATGAGATCGTAAAATTTTACGTGTATGGAGCGTTGGAAGGCAACGCTAAGAAAAGAGTCGAAGATTTAATCGACACTGCTACACTTGAAGAGGTAATGAAAGTACTAGAATCGAGCTTCGGACATATTCCGACAATTATCAAAGCAATAGAAGAAGATATTATGAAAATTAAAATTAAAGGTGATTTAATTAGAAGTGATGTTGTCATAATCAACTCATTAATTCAATCATATTTCACAACATGTCGTTACGCTAATGTGTCAAGAATCAATTCCAACATGTTAGCTGAGCACATTATTGAGCAGTTAGAAGTTACGCAAAGAGTTCTCTTTCGACAACATTGTCGTTTAGAACGACCTTCAGTAGAGGTTGTAATGCCTGATTTAGATATGGTATACTCGTTCTTAGAATCAATCTCTAGTAGTCTTGACGTAAAGCATAAAGATAAAAAGGATAAGCCTGCTCAATTACAAACTATTGCAACACCTCAGTCATTTTCTTCTACTTCTAACCAGCCAAGATCTGCTGATTATCTGTTTCAAGTGCGTGATATCGCTATGGCGACTCATCAAGGCTATCATATGAATAGTGTAAACGCACTAACAAAACGTTGTTATTGTTGTGATAACACAACACATTTTACTCTTGAGTGTTATCGCTTTAAAGGAATGACAGATCAGGAGCGTTCGCAATTAATTGCGAATAAGGGGCTATGTCGCAACTGTTTATTGTCGACAGAGCATCAGGCAAAATATTGCACTGTAAAACCGCATTGCGGTAGAAAAATTTCAGAAGCAAACTTCTGTAAAGGAAAACATCACGCGATTCTCCATAATGTTGGCGGTAATTTCGGTCCGAACGGAAACCGTTCTACATTTAATGGTAGAGGAAATAGTCGTGGTAATTACGGTCGCCGTAATAATGGAAATAACAATTCGAGGAGAGCTCATAACACTTATGAGCAAAGTAAAAATAATAACACTGCAAAAGATGCTGGAAATTCATCACAAACAACTTCACAAGTTACACAACAAACTACTGCCCCACTAGTTCAATCGCAGTCAGTAGCAACAGCTAATTTAATTTCAAGTTCGTCTCCATGCTATAAATATGCAGTTACTGCTCCACGTCAAAGTCAATGCATTTCATCGAGTAGTGATAGGACAATTAAAGTTTTTAAAAATAAGTTCTTCGGTCCGTACGGAGAAACTATTGGCTACTCAGTTGGAGATTCTGGTTCAGAAATTACGATTATGCGAGATGACTTAAGAGAGCAGCTTGGAATCAAAGGTAAAATGACTTCACTTAATTTGCAATGGACGGATAGTCAAGTTAGATCTATCCCTGCTATTGAAGTTGTGCTTAAGGTTCAAGGATTGAACAAAGGTGATGAAATTATCACACTTAATAATTGCTATGCAATTGGAGCTGAATATTTCGCTCTACCAGCACGTTCTTTAGATGTCGAAGCATTAAAAGCTCGTTTTCCTTATTTAAAGGCAGCTAGATTCGATAGTTATTATGATGCTGTACCTATTTTGTTAATTGGAAGTTTACACGCTTCATGCATTGAAGCAATCGCTCCTGCACTTCAAAGTGGTGAAAATAAACCTGTAGGAATCAGGACTCGCTTAGGCTGGAGTATTTATGGAGGTTCATTTGATTCATTGTCTGAAACGAATTCAAACAGTGTTGAAGTTGCTGCAATTACTGAGTGCACAACTGGAAATAATGAAACAGAGGCTGTTTCAAATAAAGAGTTAAATAAACTCTTGGCATATTATAGCTCTATTGAGAGCTTAGGTATCAAACTAAAGTCCGCGCATATCACGGACAGTGAGCGCAGAGCTACAGAGCTCATTGAGCAAGAAATGCGAATATTACCTAATGGTACGATAGAAGTTCCACTGATTTGGGACGTATTGGAGAATAAAATTACTAATAAAGATGGTAAAGTTATTGTGAAAAGGATTTGGCCTAAGCTGCCAAACAATTATTCTATGGCATATATGAGACAATTGGGAGTTGAAAAGAAACTCGCTAAACAGCCTGAACAACGTAAGGCATACAATGAAAATTTTTTAAATTTGATAAAAGAGGATTATGTTCGACTAGCCACTGAAAAAGATTTGAAAAAAGAATGGTCGAATATTTGGCATTTGCCAATGTCATTGGTTGCAAATGCTAACAAAATACCCATCAAGTATCGTAATGTATATGATGCAAGTGCGAAATTTCAAGGAATTTCTCTCAACGATCGTTTATTAATGGGTCCTAATTGGTTAGTTGACATACTTCGTCCAATCTTTCATATGAGAATGAATAAAATCGCCTTTACGTGTGACGTGAAGAGCATGTTTCATAGAATTGCAATATGTGAGCGCGATCAGCAGTGCCAAAGAATTTTATGGCGACAAGATGACAGTCAACAAATGCAGACATATATCATGCAGGTAATGTTATTTGGGCCTAAAAGCTCACCCTTTTCGTCGCAATTTGTAAAGAATAAGACTGCCGAAAAATGGGAAAGAATTTATCCTGATGCAGCTTATCTTCTCAAACAACTTACATACATGGACGACAGTCTTTCGTCTGAAGGAAGTGTGGAAGACGCGATTCGTGTTGCTAGTCAAGCTATAGAAATCCTAAAATCGATAAATTGGGATTTGATAGGCTTTCAAAGTAATAGCTTAGAGCTATTACGCGCTTTACCTGATAATCATGTAAAGCAAGAATTAATTCCGCTTTTAAGCGATGAGAGTGAGATCACGACAACAAAAGTCTTAGGATGTTCATGGGATCCAAAATCGGATTGTTTTGTTTATCAATTCGATAAAAGCGTCTTTGTTAAATTAGTCACGGAGTGTAATCATCGTCCGACCAAACGCGACCAATGCAGCACAGTAGCGAAGCTATTTGATGTTCTGGGACTCGTTGCACCATTCACAATTCGTGGACGTATTCTGCTGCAAAGAAGTTGGCGTAAACAACTCGATTGGGATGAGAAAATAAGCGAAGAAGACGCTGAAGATTGGTTCAATTGGATAAAACTTACTGAACAAATAATCAAACTTAAAATTCCAAGACAATATTGCAATATAAATAGACTGAGTGAGTGTGACAATATTGAGTTACATGTATTTGCAGATGCTGGAAAGGAAGCATTCGCCGCTGTCAGCTATTTCGTTCTCACAATAAATGGAGTTCGTTATTCGAATATTGTTCTTGCTAAAGCAAAAGTGACGCCTGTGAAATTAGGCTCTGAATTAGAAATAAGTGAAATGCCACGATTAGAATGTCTATCGTGTCTTATAGCAGCTAGATTGTACAATACAATCGTTAATTTGCACCCTAAAATGTCGCTAGAGACTTATCTTTGGAGCGACAGTGAGATTGTGTTACGCTGGATAAAAAAGAAGAATCATCGTTTGCCAAAATATGCACATTCAGCGATTGACGAAATTCTTGAGCATTCAAATCGTCAACAATGGCGATATGTTCCGTCAAAGGAAAATCCTGCTGATTTGGCTACAAAAATTCAACAGATAGATTTTAGCGATCCTAATTCAAGATGGTTCAAAGGACCACCTTTTCTTTTACTGACTAGTGAATTTTGGCCCGAACAAAAGCACTTTTCAGATAAATTGGAATCGGAAATAGAAAACTTAGTTTCGTCTATCAACATTGCTCCAGTTCAATTTTCGTCAAATGTAAAATTACCCCCTATTAATTGTGCTATTTCATCGCATTTTTTCATCAATCGATTCAGTAATTCGATAAAAGGTAAATGGACTAAGCTAGTACGAGCTACAGCTCGAGCTCTTAAATTTTATACGGAAGCAATAGTTCCGTTAGCGATTTCTGTATGTAAAAAGAAGGAAATCAATTGGAAGGTGATAAAACAAACAAATGAATCATTTCAATCACTTTCAGCTGATGATTTAGAAAAAGCTGAATTATTTATCATCAGAAAGATGCAACATGATGTTTTGTCTAAGGACATAAACTTGTTACAAAAGAATTTACCTGCAGCAAGTAGAGATTTAGTTCAATTGAACGTGTTCATTGATGATCAATCGATAATAAGGATCAATTCAAGAGTAGCTCTTGATCCACTAATTTACCCACAGCGTTTTTCTCCTGTGGTGCCGAGGGAGCATCCTCTCGTTAAGATAATGCTATTTCATATACACGAGAAATTCAATCATGTATGTATAGAGTCACAGATCGCTGATCTACGAACCAAGTATTGGTTGCCAAAGGCTAGAGCTGAATTAAGAAAAATCAAGACGCAATGTAATCATTGCGGGTTTAGGCGTGCCAATAAACAAGTACCAATCATGGCACCATTGCCTGAATGTCGGATAGATCCGAATCTCAGGCCATTTCAAGTAACAGCATTGGATTGCACAGCTGCAATCACAGTTTATAAACATACAACACCAGTAAAAATGTATTTATTATTATTTGCGTGCACTCTTACACGCTTTATTTATGTTCACATCGTTGAAAAGCTAGACACGCTAAGCGTTCTAGAAGCTATAACGCAGTTTTGGACTGCTTTCGGTCCTGTCTCAGAGTTCCTATCAGACAATGGAACGAATTTCAAAGGAGCATCAAATCGGTTAAAAAGAGATCAACAAGTTGAAGATATTCCTAAGGAATTAAATGAAATTAGGCAAGGTATTAAGCAACAACTTGCACAGAAATATGCATTAAATTGGAGATTCATTCCTGCTTACTCGCCCTGGTTCGGTGGCAGTTATGAAAGACTGATTAAGGAAGTCAAACGAGCCTTCGAAGGCACAATTAAAAAGAAAAAATTGACTAAAACTGTATTGAATATTGCGGTTCAAGATGCAACTCAACGCTTGAACAATAGACCGTTAACGCATAATTCAATCGCAGATGAAGATGCACCGATTTTGACACCACATATGCTAGCTAAAGGAAGAAGTGGATGGCCACTCTTGCCATCAAATTGTAAAAATAATTATGAGCCTGAAGATATTAAGGATAGATTAATTTATCATCGTGGTAGAAGTTTAGCAGACAACATTATGAAAAGGTTTGTTACTGAGTATTTGACTGTTCTGACTCGTCGTGACAAGTGGTTTAAAAATGTTCCTGATCTGGAAATTGGTGACTTAGTCTTGTATATAGATCCTGCTAAAACTCGTACAGCTTGGAGCTTCTAAGATAATAGAAGTCTACAGAGGTAGAGACAATCACGTTCGAGTTGCTGACATAATGTTTGCTGATAAAAGTGTAATAAACAAGGTAACGGCTCAAAAATTAGCTAGAATAGATATTCAGAAATTAGATCCTGAATTATGACTTGTTTTGACTCAATTAACTGTCAATTATCAATTTGAAATTTACTTTTTTGCATCATTGACGCGAAAAATTAACACGCGATCAACAAAATTTTCATTTACAATTTGCTTTTTCACGTAATTTTGAAAATCACGATCAACATGCAAGCAGCTGGTGAGATGTTATGCACTTGGTCCGTACAAGTGAATCATGTCTCACGCAGTCGAAAGTTGCATGAAATATTGCGTATTTTGACGCCACATGTCAAATCAATTTTTGCCATTTCGAGAAATTATGATTTCAACAACTTTATATTTGGAGATAGTTTATTTATTTCGCTACTCTCACGTGCCGAAGCTGAATATCTGATCGAACAGAGATGTAATCTATTCGCTAGCAATCAGGTATCAGCAGAAATAGTGTATGTTAGTATGATTTCACTTCAATTAGTACGAAGCCATGCTTCTGTAAAACAAAGGTCGATGTTGATTGGAAATATCAAAAGTACAATTCAAATTAATGAATTAAGTGCGTATATTCTAGAAATATCAGAGTTTTTCTGTGACAATATTACGGTCACTGGTATTCGATTAATAATTGATAAGAAAAGACATAAAATTCGTAATTTCGCTTTCATTGATTGCGTAAGTTTGGAAGATACAGCACATTTCGTAAACTTTGAAATTTCATTTGGACAAGAAAATCGTTGGTACACCTGTAAACTAAGTGAATCAATTCCTATTCTATTGAGAAACAACGATTTAAATCTCATTGGAAATGATCAATTTGGAGAAAAATTAATTAAGGAGAACTTATTGTCAACTACTGTTGATACTAGCCAAATTGAGGTTGGAAATGAATTCATTAACAGAAGAGCAGTTTTCGGAGGAGATCATCCTGATGATTTACAGGTAGTAGTCAATAATGAATTGGAAGTACAAGATGAAGGAGATGTCTTACTGATAAATGAAAATGTAGAACTTAATGATTAACATTCAGGGGGGTCCCCCGAGTGATGTCACGAATTTGTGACATTTGTGTTAGGTTTATATAACGGTCATTTATTAAAATTCTTCCTTAACTCAATACTCAATAATAAATTAATTAGAAAAAAGAGAGAAAGTTATTCGCTGAACTAAAATACGTATAATATAAATTCATGTAATTATCATTATTTTTCTTAACATTTCGTTGAACACGTCTTTACACGACAAAGTTTCGTGAAGGAAAGAAAGAATTCAGCATTTAGACAATTTAGCTGAATAAATTACAAAATTATAAATGACCGTTATATAAACCTAACACAAATGTCACAAATTCGTGACATCACTCGGGGGACCCNAAAAATTTTCAAAATTGCCTGAAATATCTTTAAAATAACAAGAAATGAAAAAATATGCCATAAAATTAATTTTTAGACAAAAATTTCATTTTTAATCACGACTCAAAATTTAGAGAAATTTATGAAAATTTGCATTTTTGAAGAAAATTTCGATGCACTTTCCTCTACGAATTTTATCTAAAAAATTAATTTATGGCATATTTTTTCATTTCTTGTTATTTTAAAGATATTTCAGGCAATTTTGAAATTTTTCCAAAAAGACTTACTCAGACTGGCAGCAACATGCCTTATGGCATGCACTCTTGTTGCACATTGATTTTGCGGAAAAATTTTGTGGTTCTGTATAAAAATAATATTTAAAACAAATATTTTAAGACATTAAAATAATTTTTCTGATGCTTTTTCGAAATTTTTGACCTAAATAAATGCCAAAAAATCCCATAGTGACTTCAATAATGTTGCTCTTGTGATCATAGTTTTAAGTTTTGATATACATATATATATTATTAAAAAGGACTTTAAATTATCTTTCTAAAACAAGCTATCAATTCATATTTTTCGGAAATTAAGTTGGTTTGAAAAGTTATGATTTCAAACATAAAAATAGATAAAAATGCTAGTGGAAGAACAGTTTTTGGACCGGGAAAAATCAAAATTTTTTGAAAAAAAATTCATAAATATATTTCCCATACTATTTTATAATTTACCACAACCAAAAAACCACAGGTTTGATTTTTCCGACGAAAAAAAATTTTTCGTCTGTCGCCTGTTCGCTGTCACAGCGCGCCTTTTTTGACAGGCGCCTGTGAAAAAGGCGGCCTGTCAAAAAAGGCGGCCTGTGAAAAAAGGGCCGAGCCTGTGAAAAAGGCGGCCTGTCAACAAAAAGAGGCCTGTGAAAAGGCCGGCCTGTGAAAAAGGCGGCCTGTTCAAAAAAAGGCGGCCTGTGAGCCGCCTGTCAAATTTTTTTTCACAGGCGGCCTTTTTCACAGGCGTGCCTTTTTTACAGGCCGCTGTATTTTCCGCCTGTAACAACTCTGGTTTATATACATACTATTCTTGTTTCATTTACATTCTTGCTTCATATTATTACTATTTCTATTGATTTCAAAGTATAAAAGCTGCTTAAATAAAGAAAAACTAAAGTTTTAAAATTCGAGTTATTTTCAAGAAAGAATATTTTCAGTGTATTTTTGAGCGTTCGAAAATTTCAAGGTTCATTATTTATTTCGGTAATTGTGGCTTATTTGTGCAGTGAATAATTATTGTGAAGGTGTCCAAATCATAAAAGAAACAACATATTAGCTGAACTGCATCATTTTATAGTTAGTGATTCTATATTTAAGTGATAATTTAAAAATCTACGAAATCAGGAAAATAAGAAAAATTTGTAAAAAATATTATTTTGTACAATTGTTTAAAACAGTTTAATTGAATTTTCGCCAAAATGGTTTAGTGTATATTAGAATAAATCAATTCATAAATATTGTTGCTATAATACAAATCTAATTAATGAGTTGAATTGTTGTGAAAAAGTGCTTCTAAAAGATTTTATGATTAAATTATTAAATATAAACAAAAAGTGTTCGGAAATTCGGCACTGTTCGAAAATTCGTTCCTTTACCCTATAGAAAATGGGCTAAAAACATTTACTAAATAAAAGCTTTGGAAAAAATTTTAAATACAATCATTTAGGAAAGAAACAAAAGATAACATTACAGCATAAAGATAATCTTTATCCTCAATTAGTAGCATAAATCTTTATATCTGTTGTTCTTACAAATTATATTGAACAAAATCGTGATGATACCTTAATTAAATCCTCAGTAAATAGAATAAGCTGAAAATACCTCTAATATTTTTTTTTTAAACAAATTTTCCAGCGTTTCATTTAACGCTTACCCACTGTTTTTCATGCTCTTATAATGTGTAAATATGTGTGGTGCCTGAGAGGATTAATGTCTCGTTTTTCTGTCTTTAAACCAACTATATACGCCAAAGAAAGTTAATTAAAAAATGTAATCGTTAATCCTCACCCACCAGTATTTTCTCTGTCATATTCTCACACTTTCTTCTTCATTGTAAACCGACAGAATTATTAATGTATATGGAATAAAGAGTTTTATAATCCTTCTGTTGCCGCACATTTGTTCCTTTTTTCCTCTGTTTCTCGCTAATTTTCAATAAAACGACCTCCCCAGTTCAGTATAAAAAATTACTTATCCGTGGTAGAATTATAAAAAGCTCTTTATAAACTTGGATAGAGAATAAGCTCTTTATAATATACATAGTAAGCTGTTATTTCTAACTATTTGCACAAAAAAAATCATTAATCAAAATATGATAAGGATATCAAAGTTTCAATCTCATACTGGGCTAGTAATTACTTGAAATTTTAATTATCTATCTATTTAAAGAGTTGGTTGCATACAATTCAAAATAAACAATAAATTTTCCTAAATAATTATCAATAGTGAAAATTTTTGAGTTGACAACAGTGTGTTGTATAATTTTTTTGTTATACAGATGTTTTTCACACTACGAAACAAAAATAACAACATCGAACGAATAAGCAGGCGAGAAAGAAAATGTATGTCATTTTCGATAAAGATTTATATAACAATAAGAAGGGAGCTAAGCGATGGGACATGTATGTATGTATTTATTATGTAAAAAAGTGGAAAAGGAAAACATACATTGTGAGCATGCTATTCATATCATAATTAATCTCAGTTGCTTTCTGTCGACATGAAATAGAAAAGAATTTTGTGCTACACAGAGTCATATGTGTGCGCTTCATAAAATCAGTAATTGAGAGAAAAATTATGATAAAAATCTGTAAAAACATGCGGTTGAAGTGTGTGTTTGATACAGAAATCAAATGAAAAGTGTTATTGCGTGATCATAACCAATTAATTATGAGGATTGATATTTGGAGAAAACTGGAAAAATTGTATATATGATGGCATGGATAAATGTTTTTGTTAGATTAAGATTCTTCTTTATATTTTGCTTTACTCTTTACTTTAATATTGCTTTAATTGAGCTCGTGTGTGTCTTGTATTAATAATGGAATTATAAATAATCGAGTAAACGAAGCCTATCAAAACAGAAAGATGAACACAGTGGAGTATGAGTGAAACCTTAATCTCACATAAGCATCTTGTGAATTTTTCATCCTCTGAAACAGGTGGCATGAACTGAGACCTCATTGCCGTTGCTTACTGTAATAATTTCCCATTTAAACTACTACTTTCGCATTTTTATACATTTTATTAAAATTCTGCCCTTCATTCGCTCCAGTACACTGATGGCTTACAACAATAACAGTCTTTTTCTTTCCCACTCTTCCACGATTTTTACTTACACTCTCCTACTTACACCCCGGATTTATACTCGACTACAGAGTGAAAAAGTTACTAATAAACTCTCCGATAAAATGTTTAAACATCTCCTAATTTTAAAGGATTTTTATTGCTTCATTAAGTTCAACAAAAAAATGAAATAAACTTTTCCCTCCATTCTTCTAGGTCATGATTTTCTATACAAAACAGAATGATGAAATGCAAGAAATAATAGTAAAACATCTTTTGAAATAAAAAATATTTTATTAAATTTTACTTCTGATTATAAGACCTATACATTGAAATGTCAAAATTGCAGTAAAACTTTTAATGAAATTGAAAAATATTAAAAAAGTTCACTAAAATATTTCACCACAGATGCTATTCATTTACTTTTTCACCACAAAAGATTTTCAACAATTCTTTTATAGATTTTCATCACAAGACTTTTACCAAATTTTCACCAGAAAAGGTTTTTGTCGTAGTTTTTCACCAAAACCAAATTTGATCTTATTGTTCCAATCAATTTGAATTTGTTAGTTAAATCAGGTAAAACTAGAAACTGCACATTTCTCTTCTTTTTTTATTAAAATACAAATAATTTGATAAAAATAAAAGTATATATAACTAAATAAGTCGTCGATTTTAATATTTTATTACTTCTTCCCAAAAGAATATAAAAGATAAAGATAAAAAAATTCATTAAAATTGAGTCATCATTGAATGCATATGTGAGAATGTATATGCATATGTAAAAGAAATATGCAAAATTGCCACTTCATACATTGTTGGATGTTGACTGCAGATGATAAAAAATACTTCAATCAGCATATTTCCATTAGTTAACAGAGCAAAGTGGTAGTAGCAATTTCAGTTTATGAGAGAATAGAGCGACAATAAATAATAATATTACCAGTTCAACCAACAAAAGTCAAAGTTATTTTTTTCCTCTTTCAATATGTCATAGACATATAAGTGACTGGATGACTGACTGGTTGACTGACTACTATGTGTATGTATATATGTATGTATGTATGTATGTATATGAGTAAAAGCGGATTCAAATTGAACACAAAAGGCAATGAAGAGATCAGAAAGCACAAGCTAGCAATTCACATGTACGTTTATATATGTGTAGACTATTGAAATCTATACACATCCAAGCTATTGTTTGAAATTAATTAAAATCGATTTTCATAGCGCGTCGAGGAAAAACACAATTTTTTATTTTCTCGAATTCAAAATGAACTTTTATGTGCGATGGATGAAAAGTTTGGAAAATGAAAATAAATTGATCGGGGATGAGGAACTTTGGAATAAACACACTCAAGTGTAAAAAATGTAATCTAAAAACTTTTCTAATTGATTCAATGTGCAAGAAAATAGAAAGTTTTGAAATTTAGTTTATACAAATGCATTGCAGGGATAAAGATGAGTTTAAAAATTTAATTTTTTTTAAAGAAAAGCTTACTTAGCAAGTAAAGATAAATTTCATTTCATTAGCTTTCCCTTTTTAGCATACGAGTATATTTTGAGAGTAAACAGGCATGAACAATCCAATGCAATTCTTTTGCTAGGTATGTACATACATTTATGAATTCAAAATTTATATGCAAGTCTCTCTTACATAATACAGTTTTATCATTCACTGTCACGAAGCGACATGATGCTTGAAATGAAATACATACCACTCTCGGATGTCTAACTTTTCCTTTAGTAGCTTTCTGAAAATGAATTAATGCGTTTTAGTTGTTCGCATGCACATAGCCTCATAACTGTTGCTATAATGTGTTTTATGTAATGATTTCCATTTAATCAACGTCTGTCAAATTTAAATATCATTTTTTGTATATTTTTTAAAAATCCTTGTAAATTAAATTTAATTGGCTAAAATATTGAATATCAATATATCTACTTATGTACCATAAATTAACAATTTCTATGGAAATTTGATTAATTTTACTAATTATTTTCTATTATAAATGTAAAATACTACCAATTAGCAATTTCACTTTTGATAAAAAAAACTCTTTTCATTGGAAAACTTGACATTATGTACTGCATTCAATAAAATTTTTTGCTTATTCGTTTGCAAATTAAAAATTACGACGAAATTCTTTTTCTCAGAATTTTTTTAGGTTATTGAATTTTCTGACAAATCAAAAGATTTTCATGCATGATGAATATTTGCAATATAATAAGAAAGAAGATAAAAATTCTTCATTCATGTAAATAAAATTGTAAAATGAATTTTTTTGATAAATCTAAAGCAAGAGAGTTTGAGCCCACAACAATTTGTAATAGATAACTAAATTCATTTCGCATCATGATCAAATTATTATTAGGAAAAGGCTCTTTTCTTCTCTGTTCAACCATCATTATTTCGTTTTCCATTTTCCCCATTCCAAAAAAGTATTTTATATATCTTTAATTTCGTCTTTTATGCTCATAAATTTGCTTAAGAGTAAGAGAAAGAGCGGGTGGAAATGTTGAAAAGGGAGAAAGAAGAAGAAAAAGAGAAAGGCAGAAGGATGCCTTTGAAAATGTTTTTCTTTTTGTGAATTCCGATTCTATTGATTTCTGCTTTGTGCTTTCAACTGAAATCAAATTATTTATCTGTGTGTTGTGTACATATCGATGAAGAGGAATGAGAAAATTTTTATATACAAACACATAGAGCACACACAACTGTATACTCAACATCGAGATGCTTGAAACTAACGGAGCATGAGAAATGTTTATGGCTGAAAATCTTATAGGTTTGATTTTCGATATAAATTATATCAACTGCCATAAAACATTTCAAATTGCCATGATTATTTTCAACGATTTTCGTTTGCTACTCTTTTTCGTTCATTGCTGCCTGTTGAAGGAAAAAAAATAAAACATGTGAATATGTATGTAAAGAGTGTAACATAATTTATGCGCCTTTGATTTTCAATAAATTGAGTACCCATCCACCTTGCTATTACACTGATTTTACTCTTTCTATCTCTGTGCTTGCATCACTTCAATATTGAGAATAATTTCTCTTCTACGACTTTTGTTTTTGCATATTCAGAGAGCAAACGACGAGAACGAAAAAAAAACGAAGAGAGAAAAGTCATAGGTGCAAGGCATGAATAAATAAAAAATTATTTACTGAATTTATATTTTCCACATTTTTAGCTTTACTTTCATAAAAAATGCATTACGTAATTTATTTTTTTTTTCAGGTGAATTTTCCATACTTTCTTCTCTTATGAAGCAGCAATACATTTTAGCATTCACGTGGATATAATTTTCCTTTTTTTGAAAAGAAAAGAAAATAATAATAAAGAAAGTCAAGATCTCTGTCTATAAAACCGAATGCTATGTCGCGCATGATTGCGGTGACTTTTCGACTGTGTAACTTTTCTTACTTGCTGTTTCCTTTCGAATGAATGATTTACTTACTTACATTCTATAAAATTTTATTATTTTTCTCTCTATCTTTTTCATCTTACAAGTTTGCACGAGAGATTATCTTTATGTAGGCAGAAAAAGAAATAAAATTGATGAAAAATTTATGAGAAAAAAGAATGAAATTATTATTATTGCCCAAAATTGAAATTTTCAAACATTTTCTTTGAAGATTTCCTTTATAGACTTTGTTTTTGCTTTCCCTTTTTCTTATGATACATACTTACTCCAGTAACCGACATAAACATAAAAGCACAGACTTGAATATTTGTATATCTCTGCTGTCTCCATAAACCCAAATCATATTCATATTTTGAAATGAAAACGACACATACAAATTTCTCATCAAAAACCGCAAAAAGTCATTAAGAAATTTTCGGTTTTCTGCTTTCTAACTTAAACATCAAATGAAATGAAGCGAGATTTGTTTTCTCCGGTATAATTAATATCTTTTCTCTGAGAGACATCGAGAAAAGAGAAACAATAAATGCGGCTTGTTGAGCATTCTCATGTATGTTAATATATATTGTGAATAACGCACTTGAATGAGCAAAAAAAGCTATAGAACACAATAAAAAATAAACGTCGAAAGGTTGTCATTAATTTCCGGTTTGTGTTTTGTATACACACATATTTACATCATCCTTATGCTTATGTCACGTGGAACAAAATTACATGCACTATAGAGTTGACTCGCTCACACTATAATGCTATCTCGCTCAGATTGATGACGTCGTTGTCTGCGCAGAACAGCACTCCACATCCTCCGCTCCGTAGCACAGCATAGAAAAGGTGAAAAGGAAAATTTTTCATCACTACATTCAGTTTCGGCATTCGTGTAAACGTCAGTCAGTCTTTAGGAGAATTTCGATCAAATCGGGCGTTCTTATCAACCTTTAACCGCTTTTTCATTATCAAATTTACCCAGCAGTCACAAAACATATTACATTACATAAATTATATACATTTAAAAAGAAAGCGAGAGATATCCAAATTCATATTTTGGTTTGATTAAGTGAAAATTAAAAATCACTAAATATCAACCACAATTCGCGAGGAGATAATCAATCTAAATAATTTGTTCGCATATCCTTTTCTTGTTGCATATCCAATATATATACACATACACATAATTATTTTATCGACACACGTAAACGCGGTGGTGAAATTACATCCTTGACAAATATATGAAATAAGAAATCTCTAAACAGCGTGAGGAAAACGACGTAAAAGTGTGGAACAAGGCAAGAATTTTTACACACAGACACATCAAGTGAGACAAGCAGCATTTTTCACTTCGATAGTCCCGTGGAGTTTTTAAATCTACTATTGCGCGCAAAAAAAGAGAAAAAAATTCGGTTGATGCTCATGTGAGAGAGAAGAAAAAAAAGAAAAATTGAAAAGTGATAAGGTGTAAAAGCTTATAATTTTGTCTGACGTGAAATTTCCATTACAATCGATCTTGAGTGTTCAAAATTATAACACATTTAGAGAGCAAGAAAAAGGAAGAAATTTGTAAAGGATTCGAACAGCTCACAGTGAATTAAATATTTATAAACTAAAAGTGAACCTTCCCTCGTTCAAACCTTCTACTTACATATATACACATACATCCATCACTTTATAGCTGACTATCGAGTCTCTCTCTCTATATAAAAAAATTATTTTATAAAAGTGTATGAAAAGTTTTGTTGTACGAGCTTAACTGGACTTTTCAAAGTAATATTCTTTTATTTATTTATAAATAAATTCCATGCTCATATATACTCACATACGCTGAAAAAGAAGAAGTGCTAGAGTGGAAGTATTGAAATGTAAGTACATTTTACGATTATGTGTAATTAGGATCTATATAGACATGAAAGAAAAGAAAACAAAGAAAAGCATTATAAATTTATAAGACTTCTCTATATTTTTCCATTTCTCCAATTTTCGATTATGTTTGACACGAAGGGTTTCATCAGAGTTGTAAATAGTTGAAAAAAGCTGAATCAAATCTAAAAATTAAGATGATATTAATAAGAATAAGACTCAAACTTTATAAAAATTGTTTTCTAAAAATTTATTTTGTTTACATTTTGCAACGAAAAAAAATTTTAAATTTAAATTTGATTATTTTTGAAATTTAAATATTGTTTTATAATTAAATCATTTACTGTAATTTTAATAAGAAAAATAAATAATAAACAACTTCAATAAAAAGCCGACTGTTGACTTTAACAACTCTGGTTTTAATGAAAAGTAACGATAGATTGAAAAAGTCTAAACAAGCGAATTGAAACTCAAATTGATGGAATTAATTAAAGTAAAATGAGCTCGATGTCAATTTTGATATTTCTCTTGCACTCGCATACCTCGCTCACTTTCTTTCTACGTCACATTAAACTTTCAAAACATAAACTTTTCTTCGCTTGCTTACTTTATTTGCTAATTGGGGAGAGAATTGAAATAATTAAGATTTTAAGTACAATTTCGTGATGACATGCAATAGAATTTCTTCTATCTATCTAATTTTATTACGAAGCAGTGTCATTTGCATTTTCACACTCGAAAAAATTCTCGTTCTTACTCACAAAATGAGTGAAATTTTTCTTTACGTTGGCATCCTGTCTCATTCTTGTACCTTATCTAGATGCCTAAATCGGAATTTATGATCTTGTTAATTTCAACTAAGTACAACGGGCAAGAAAAAACAATCATTGTCTTCCTCGAGGAAAAGAATTTTTGTGGTGACTGTAATTTAAATTGAGTTGTGTGAGCAAAATATGACCATTGCATATTTCAATAATTGTTGTTGTAAAAGATGTCATTTAGGAAAGTAACTTTTAAAATAAATTAAATTTTAATATTCGTCATACAGATCGCCGTTGACTAACTTGAAAAATTCTTCAATTTATATCAAATATGAAACAGACAAATAAATAACATATGAGACAATATAAATCTTTCATATTCATCATTCCTTGCTAAGTACGAAGAAAATAGTTTTATTTTTTATTCAATTATTTCTAATAAAAAGAATTTCACTCTAAGTAAAATATGTATGTAAAAATTAAAAATAATCTTTAAAAGAAAAAAAAATTTGCCTGTGTCACTGCAGTTGATGAAAATAAGCATTGCTGCAGTTTACACACAAAAAGAGAGATTTATTGCAATTGAGTTAATGTATCTAATTGAAACAGCAGTAGCAGTAGTAGCAGCGATTGCAGTAAGATTGTAAATGATGAGTGTAGTATAGTAAGATTCTTTGCCAGTCGAGACATACTTAATTTCACATAAAATGTGCTATTTTAATAAACCTGGCGGAATGAAAATGTGTTTATATGCGACGATATATTTATAGGACTACGGGCTTTGGTTGTTAGACAAGACAATATAAATCTAATATAATTTATCTCTTCACTGCAATTTTTTTCCTTTTTTCAATTACATTTTTGCACTCGAAAATGAGAGAAATAAATTAAACATGCGACGATGACGAAGACATTAAATATTTACTTGCACAAAGACAAAGAAAGAAAAGAATTCTTGAGAAAAGAGAAAATGTCATTGAAATTATTTCATTGCATGAAGAACGTTTTCTTACCTTTCAAAATATATATCACATTACAGTCATGTAAGAATATGTAATGAGAATTCATTAAATAATTACAAAATGAAAGATTTAATATCCTTATCATTTTCATGAAGTCATTAAAAAATTATTTCAATGAAAAGAAAAAAGAGTAACAGAAGCTATATGACATTTGAACCATAATTTGTGTTGACATAATTATGAAATTAAAGAGTGAATTTAAGACATTAAAATCTTCAAAATCCATCTCTAAAGCAGAATAACAATGGTATAATTTACATATAGACAAACTCAGAATACAACAACAGTTGGAGTCGATTCACAAAGCAAAAAACTGCTTTTTCATTATTTTAATGATATGCAAATTGAGGCTTTAAAATATTCATTTTGTGCTCGTTTTAATTGGCAAATATTTGAAAAGTCTCATTTTCCTTCCCTTTTTTCATACCAATGTTAATGCTGCTTTTGCTATGTAAGCTCTTTTTTTGTGCTGCATACATTATATTATGATGATTCTATTTCTCTCTCATTTTATTGACTAATTTATGTCATTTATCAATAATCCGTCATTCAATTCGAAATGTTTATTAGATAGCTACTTACTTACTTACTTACTTTTATTTTTGGAAATTACTTGTTCGATTACCTACCTGTATCTTCATCATCATCGTTCGTCATCATTGTCGTCTTAATTATGATTAATCATTTTGTTTTCCTTCAAATACTTACTTACTTACTTATATTTTATTATTAAGAAAGAATTATTGATGAGTTATATGAATGACCCTCTTTCATTTGAATGTAATTGACACTCTCGTTTCATTTCTTAATTTGTCTTTATCTATAAATACCATCAAGAAAAAAAATGAAAAAGCAAGCGGGCTAATGAATGTTGTATGTTAATCGCATAATAAAAAAAGAGGGTGCATACTGCCTCGAAATTGATATTTTTCTCTTCCTCCTCTCGTTATGAACGATTAGGATTAGGCTCAAGATCGGCATTGTTGAAATTATAATCAATTAATGAAATATTCCATTTGAAAGAGCTAAGGTAAAAACCATTCATGAGGACATAATAGATATTCAATGGTCTCATCATCGTCATAGACAACATTGGCAGCAATAGCAGCATGTGTAATAATAATAGACATGTTTGTTGATAATTCGATGAGTGTATTTGACTGCAGTTCAATGAAGTGTGTTAAATAAAGGATATGATATTTTCAATCACAAGAAAAAAAACGGAAAGTGGATGCTTGGATGGATGGTGATGGCATACATTAGGGGTTCAATTTTGTTTTCTTTTTCATACACACACACAAACTCTTTCGAATCATTGAGCATCATTAGAGAGAAAAACTCACACACAAGCATTTAATGGTAAAAAATAAAATAATTTTAATACGTGCATATGGCACAGGTAGAGAGGTATAGAGAAAAATTGAAAGTACTTACATAAAATGAGGGTTTTTACATGTGCTGTATGCATGCTTTTAGGATTAGACGACCATAGTTCAATGAGAGTGTGGTATGCTATTTCTGAATGTTTTAGCAGATATATATGTGTGTTTAATGAGTGGATGAATGTTTAAACTCAATGATTATTATCAATTTTCATCCTCAATGGGCGATTAAATTCTACTTTGATAATCAATGTGAAAATAATTTGTAAATATCATTCGATAAATTTTCACCGTTAACCAAAATGGTTATTCTAAATGGATTGTTGTTAACACAAATAACAACATACTAAACATACAAAACATAAGCATAAAAATGAAAATTTATTTTTAGACTTAAAATTGATGGAAAATTTCCTTACATTATTTCCTTCTTTCATTCATTATTACGTGTATCATTAAAATCCATTTTCTCTTCCTTCTTATTCCTTTTAAAGTGTGGCATACGAAACAAAATAATAACGAACGAATGAAGAAGAGAGAAAAAGGAAAAAACATCATCACAGAAAAAAGCTTCTCATTAAAATGTCGCTCTTATACTCATACCTACCTTCCTATCTACTTATGCTCTATAAATGTTTTGCAATATACATGTATAACCTTCTTCCTTCTCATTGCCGTCGACGCTTTTTTTCATTGTCGTATCACATCACCATCATTTTATATATTTATACTTTTTTAGAGAGTAGACTTTCAAATTGGAGGCAAATCTTAGAATGGAAAAAGACTATTTGCAAAACGAAATGAAAGCATGAAAAAAGAAGTTGTTGAGGCATGGATATTCACTCCTGAAATCACAATGGCTGTTTAAATTTCCATACTTCTGCACGTTTCTGATGATTCCATTATTATTATCCTACCATAACAACAACACGCTCTCGTAAAAAGAAAGAATGAAAGACAGAGAGTGAGATTTCGTCGGCGAAAAAATTTATATTGTACATATACATAAATAAGCATGCATAGGACTCGTATACGTTTCACTATGAAGAATAGGAAAAGAATGAAAGGTACAAATACTCATGTATGCTATTGAGAGATAGATTTTCATCTTCAAACGCTGTGTGTATGTTTTTTATGCATATTTTTGCGTTCATTTCTCATTCCTTTTTTCTGCTTTACTTAACATTCTGCTTTTGTAACAAAGGAAAAAAATACATCAACTGAAAGAAAAGAAGAAAGAAGCAAAGGCCTAAGCTTTAAGGGCAATTTTTTAGCATAGATTTTTTCATCCGTTTTTAATATGTTGTGTATTTTTAGAAATTTTTTTTATATCTCGACAAAGTTGATATACAATTGTTTTTTTCATCCATGTTGACCTAAAAAAGTTTTTTCTCCTGCCTTTGTTTATGAGAAAAAATATAAAAAAAATAAAAATTGAATTGATATCATCGCAAGCAGAAACGTTGTAACATCAATTTCCTCACTCAACCTACTCTCTTGCTTTTGTCCTTGTTATATATAAGTATTTATGATTATCAAGGACAAAAAACAAGAAGAGAAGAGATTATATTTTATTATTGAAATATAAGAAATTATATTCTTCAAAGAATTTGAAATTTTAAATTGAATGAATAATGCTTTTTTGAAGAATGTATAAAATATTAAGCACACTTTTATTTTCCCAATTTAATTTTTCAACAAGCCAATTAGTATGAAAATAAAAGAGAGACACGGAAATAGTGTATAAAGCAAGTCTTGATAAGAAAGAAAAGTTTTGTGCATCAAATATGCATATATTTTCTTCATTGCCTTTTCTTTAGCATTTCATCATCAGTAAACTTTCAACGATGATGATTTTCTTTCTCAGTCGTTCCTTTACATTTTATCTTATGGCAAAAATGAAAAAGGCCTCAAAAATTAATTTGAATTGGAATTTTAAATAGAGACCGTTAACATAAAGATGCTTAAGAAAAAGAGAAAAAAATTCCTTTTCCTTTCGGCTCTTAGTATCTAAAATATTAGCAACAAACGATTCTTACGATGGATTCTTAATTTCTTATTTCAAATCGTCGTAATGAAATTTTACAGATTGTACTTGGAGAGAGAGAAAGAGAAAAGGAAAAATGAAAAGAAATCTCATAAAATCCACTTTTAAGAATCAAATTAGCATAAATACATTTTAATAGACGAATTTTCTTTTCTTATTCTTTAAATTTTTCTTTTCTCTTCGTTCCTTACTTCATCTCGCTTCGCTTCTTTCTATATTCAAGAAAGTAAGTAAGTAAGCATAGTAAGAATGAGGTAGAAATATCTACATTTAAGTATTCAGGTACAGGCAGTTTTATTCCTCTTTTTTTCTCAGTTTTACTCTCCTTTCTCTCATTTATTCAATTTCTTCAAATTGTGAGGATAGAAGGAAGTAAAAAAAAATTAATATTGAAAGCTTTTTCAAATCGCATTATATGCCATTATTCCCATTAGCTTCACACACAAATACCACTTAAGATGCTTCTCCTGCTGCTCTACTTCTCTTACAATAGGACATTGAGTTGTAAAAGTATTTATTCTAGAAAATAGAGAGCATGTGATGCTTCGTGAAATGGAATTCATTTTGTTACCCTTTGATATTTGTTTTGAATTTTTTTTCATAAATTTTGCAATGTTTGCTCTAATTCAAAAATTTTTCTACAACAGTTATCATGATAAAATCAATTTATATTAGTTCCAAAAAAAAAACATTGGAAATACCATGACATTTCAACTCACAACGAACGATAGTTCATTTCTGACGCAATCAAAGTAAAAAGTGTTGACATTTCATAATTGTTTCAATCCTGTTAATTTGATTAGATATTCATACTGCAATGTAGGGGAGAAATAAATAGACATTGAATGAAAATATAGATAAATGTTTTGTCAGTGATCATATGAGACTAAAAGTTTATGTGTGCAGATGCATGTTTTAATTGGGTTGATATGAAATGCTGATATTTTGTATGTAAATAAAACTGACTTGTTTTGATTAAAAATATCTCACAAATTTTATTAATTTCATGAATTGTAAAATGCTAAATTTATCTATACAATAAAGTCACTAACACTTTACATTTCTCAACAAGTAAAAGAATTTCTATTCATACATATGTGAGTTTAATCTGCACATATTCACAATTTACTGCAGCATATATCAATTTCCTCAACAACAACAGAGAGGCAAAGAAAGAAAAAAACTTTATCATATCTGTCATAATTTGAATGCGAGAAAAACTTTTTATGCACATGGCTTTGTTTTTTATCATCACTTTCAGTGAATTCTTTCATTCCTATATCTCTTTTTTTATACGTTACCTTATTGTGCTCATGAAAATGTCACAATTTGAAACAATGTTCATTTTATATATTTACTGAGGTGTAGTGAAATATGAAAATGATGATAAAACGGTTTTATTTTTCATGAAGTGAGACAAGAACAGAGCGGAGAGGTGTGCAGATAATAAATAAGTATGACATTGGAATGTATGCGTATTTTTAAATTTAATAATATTAACTTGTATAAATTTCAACAATAGAAAAAGAATTTCTTACTCCTACACACTTTATTATATAAACGGATCTATTGATTTTTTTATTGCTGGCATTTTGAAATTTAATACAATCATTCAAAAAACTTAAGAAAAAGTTAAGCGAGGAAATTTTCAATTCATTCTTTTAAATCTTTGCAGGAGAAATCCATCAAAGATATATTATTATAGTTAGTTGTTATTTGAAAATTGAGAATGGAAATGTAAGGAAAGAAAGAAGAACCAAAAACCGCTTTAATAGAAAAAGTTTTTATATTAACTTTTCAGCATCTCTCTCTATTGCTTGGTTTGAACAAACAACAGCAAATTTCTTCTCTATTGAATGGAAAATCATATTTCATGAAAACTTTTAGACAATATGCTGGCTTGCTTGCTACTGCTATGTGAAAAAGAGAGTGCGACTTGTCTATATAAGTACATGTATACAAAGAAAATATTTTAAATTGAATAAAATGGTTGTTTGTGTATATATTTAGGATACGAAGCATTTCTGGCGACAAAATTAATTACGAAAATTTTACATAACAAAAAAGTCCGGAATATCACTCTCATACTCGACAAAACCATTCAATTTCTGTTCTTTCATATGCATATATACTACCGTCATATACACTCGTACTCAAACAATTCAAATTTGATCTCAATTATGAGAGCTTTTAGAGAGAAAAACTAAGACATAACTTTTGCCTAAAAAGTTTTCCATGTTCCATTTCATGTTTAACTAAAAGAGTTTACATAGCTTTTTAATAACCTAAAATCTGCTTTAGCTATATGAACTTTGCTTATTGAAGCAACCACACATACATACACAACAAATAAGAGACTTCTTTTCAATTTATGAGATAAATTTTTCAACCCTTTTTGTTTTCATGCAATTTTCTATGAAAAGTATAAAAAATGTATGTTATGTTGAAATTGAATTAAATTAAAGCATATTGTAAGCAAGCATAAACTGATTTAGACCAAATCTACTCAATTCTACTTTATGTATATACTGATTGAACCACAATGAAGATTCAAATGCTTACTTAAGTAGTTTCAACAATCGAATGATAGAAAGAAAGATAACACTTTACAAAATTCATATTTGATGATTGGGTGATGTAGTAGAAACTAGATGAGTGCTTTGAATTGTTTGGGTTTTATATACAGATTGCATATAATTGAATATTTCGCTTATCACTATTGTTCCACTTGAACTGACATTGAACAAGTGTTAGCAACTAATAATTTTATATCAGATTCTCAACTTGTACAAATATAAAATTGATGCCAACGAAATAGAATTCTCTTTTTCCTATTCGTGTTCATAACAAAGCAAGAAATGAAAGAGTTGCTGGTAATTGTATTTGAAATGAGGGTAAAACAGCATCATGAATGAATAGAAGTTTCTGTCTATCTACAATGAAAGACAAAATTGTATGTGTGTTAGAGGAAAAGAAAATTTCCCTCAAGTATCCTTTTTTATGACTTTGCATTCTTCATTCCATTAGGTAGCAATCCATTTGAAATATATAAATAATTGGAGCTACTTTGCCATTAAGCTCTACAACCTTTTTCTTTTTTTTTTGATAAATTACTTCATTACTTCCGTCACTCACACAACTAATTGAATTGATAATCGTTAAAGTTCATGATCATTTTAGTAAATAGATAACTGTCACAACATCACCACTTATCCAATACATCATCATCACGAACTTCTTCTGATTGATCTGAATTTCATATTCGAATTGATATTGAATTATATTTTCCAACTTTTGCTTTTGCATGCATAAAAAGTTATGATAAAAAAAATTTCACTCATAAATCTCAATTTATCATAATAAAAGTTTTGCTTCTTCTTCTACCCTCTCTTTTTCACTTTTATTTTCAGTCAATTTATGAGTAGAATTGAATTTTTCTCTGTATGTATGTATATGACATAAAAAAATGTAAGGTGATAAAGAAGAAGAAAAAGACGTAATTTATTGATATCTCTCACTTGTGAAATCACTTGGAAAATGGACAACATAATTTTTACTCTCGCTTTGTTAACATTTCTTCGTCATTCATCGACAAATGGTAAAGTTTTTTTCGTTCGTTCGCTCATTTTATTTATTGTTCTTTTTCATATGGTTGAAAGCATGCAAGAGTAAATTTCAACTGAGGAAAATGAGGGAAAAAATTGAAACAACTTTTACATTACGAAACACGATTCTCATTCTGGTGTCACTAGTTTTCTCTCTCTTTTTTCTTTTTTGTGTGCCGTTTGCGACTCAATTGCTTTATTGTCTATAAAACAGTGGGAACCAGCTCACGTGTTGTGATGTTTCATCTTCTTCTAAATTCTTTCAACTCATTATTATCAACACAATATGAGAGAAAATTATTTCAAACAAGATTATCACTGCTGCATCTTTTGCTCATACTATTGGTCGTTTCTTCTATTTCTCATTGTGTATACGCTTGTGTCTGACTTTTTGCTGCTATTAGACATTCCTTTAAGTCTTTATAATTCTCATTTTTTATCTCATTTCATTT
Source organism: Polypedilum vanderplanki (assembly GCA_018290095.1). Lineage (NCBI taxonomy): Eukaryota > Metazoa > Arthropoda > Insecta > Diptera > Chironomidae > Polypedilum > Polypedilum vanderplanki. The sequence goes on along the minus strand of CM031380.1, from coordinate 29,494,726 downwards.
CTTGTCATCTTGTTTTTGATGATGATGAAGATTCATGCAGTGACAATATGCATTGTGGCATATATGAAAAGTGCATAATAAAAAGGAAAGAAAACACTGTTAGAAGGATTGATGTTGTGTCTTTCTTCTTTACGACTAAAATATGTTCTCATATCATGCACTTTATGTCATCATAAGATTTATATTTTCACAACACATAGATCAAGTGAATAATACATGCTAAAGTTAAAGAATCATGCATACATACTAAAAGCAACCCTATTTTGCATTCGTATAACATGGTAATGATGTTAATTTCCATGTTACGTTTAATGTTTTTTAAGCTCAATTTTAAATTTTAATTTATAATCGCTATTGCTCGTTTGCTGTCATCAACCGTGACAATGTTGGTGGAAATATTGTAAAAAGAAATAGAAGCAAAAAAAGGAAAAAGAAGAAAAACTTTTAGGGCAACATTGAATTCAAATGTTCTCGCCCAGGGAGAAGTGAAAGGCATATAATAAAATTTCCCACCATATAACGTACTTAATAGACATAAAATATTTTTAAAAGCATCGTTTATTTTTTTTTTGCTTCTACTGATGATGGATAAAGAAGATAAAGTTATAAAAAATGTGAATTTTAGTGTTCAAACTTTAAACATCTACACAATAAGACTCACTCCTTGCTCTCTTTTTTGTATGTACGATATAAGTGTACATATTTTGATATATGAGTCACAACTTGTTGAAATATTTGTGTTGAAAGATGAATACAAATTATTATGAGAAACTTTTTATTATCCTGCATCTGCTAACAGTGCCGATGTTTTTTTTATTTTGCTCTTATAAGTTTCTGTAAACGATTGTCCTCTAACATTTTGTTACTTTTACCTGGTGCTTTTTATTATGTCACATGCTACTTTTTTGTTTCCTTCCTTCCTTCCTTTCTCCTATAACTTAATGTATTCCCTTTTTCTATTGCCCGATTTATGTTTTTTCTTCTTGTATTCTGATATTTTTTGTTTTCCCACAAATATATGCATACGTGTGGAAAAAGCGCGCAAAAAAAGAATACATTTGAAGTATTTATTATAATAGGATTAATTTATGCAACTTAAAACGGAATTGTGAAGCTAAAAAGCTTGCATGTGAATGATGTGTCTTTTCCTTTGCATAACATAACGAAATGTATTCTTCACTTCCGATATTATTGCTTGTTTTTCTTCGTATATGTACATTTATAGAGTTGTTAGAACATGCTTTAAAATTGGTGAGAAACGTTAAATGTCTTTCTTTCTCTCATTTACTACAATATTGCCTGCTTACCATAATATTCAATGTGTATTTGTTTTACTGTCTTCATCCTGTCGCTTTCCATGCATCATTTAGACAGACATTTTCATTCTTCATTCATATCATCATATCGTCGTCGTGTGCGATTGTTTTTGTCGAAGCCATACAACAGAGCGGAACAAAGGTATGAATGAATGAATGAGTGAGTGAATGGAAAATTGAACGACGAGGAGGAAGAAAAGAAGGAAAAAAGTGGAAAACTCATAAATTTTAAATCTACTTTGATGTTTATGTATTTTACCCTGTGTGACAGCAGCAATATAGCAGTGAAAAACATTCAAAGACGTGAAAGGTATGAGTAAAAGAAATTGAAGGCGAAAATATTTTTATGCTTGATTAGTGCGCGAGTTTTCTCAGTTCGATGCTTTCATTTAGGAAATTTGTTCGCAATAGGACAACCAATTGCTCTTAGAAAATGAAAAAAAAATAAATAAAGTGAAAAAATAAAGTTAGACCAAACCATCATCAACATCAAAGTCATATGGTTGTTTTTTAAAGCATAAGGGATGTTTTTTAATGCTGTGAAAATTTTTAACTCAAACACACAAAAAAGAACTCTTCATCTTTTTTTCTCTCAATTTTTATGTTGTTTTTATTCGCACTCGACAATCACAATGCGGCAAACAATGGGACAATAATGATAAAAGAGAGGCAAATTTCAACGCATGGCAAACTCTCGTTATTATTGCGTACATGATGAAGTCATTTAAATTAATTATTACATTCATACACATGTGTACTTATATTTTGAAGTGAAATTTCGTGCAAACGCATTCAGATAATATTTTCCATATTGTATGAATATTTGTTCAGTTCAAGCGTATAAAAAAAGGGGAAAGAAAAATAAGTATACACATGTGCGAGTACAGAGTGGAAAATTTGAAAGTGGCAATAACAATAATTTTTGCTAAATGAAAAACATATATCATCACACCGTGATTTACAAAAAATATTTATTGCGTAAAATTGTTCCCGTTTAAGACTTAAAAATTTTGTACTCACGGTTGAATTAGGTTTTATGAAATTTTCACTACTTCATTAAAATTAATTTACAATTTTTAGAAAAGAAAAAAAGCGAAAACGTGCGGCAAACTTTATATTTTTTCTTTCAATATTATTTATGTGTACGTATCTTATAGAGACAATTTTCATCGCATTCTTCTGTCTCGTTATCCTAGCTCGCAGTGATATAATATAAACTTCGCATCTTTCTTGTTTAAATATCACATCTCGTTGCAATGCGTACTACCTCAAAGGCATGTAAAGTCGAGCAATGTGAAGGAAAAGAAAATTGTCGTGAATTATTATGCGTGTTTAAGAAGAAATCTTTTAATTTTTCCTTTTTTCTTATATTGAATTTAATATTACAGGTTTTTATTTATTTTACATTAATTCTTACTATCGAATGCTTTTGATTTATGTTTTTTATTTTACAGAATTTTGACATGCAAATATAAAATAAAAGAGTTATAAGAAAATTTTTTGTTTTAGAAAAAAGGTCAAGATTCTCCAGAAATTACAACAACAAAATTTTCACTTTAAATCGATTTTTCTCTTTCATTTTTAGTTTAATGTCAAAAGTTATGCGCTTAAAAGATGTGTTTTTTCTCAATCTACAATATGTATTGATTTACTTGGCTCTATTTAAAGCCATTTCTGAAATATTTGCGAAAAACAAGCAAAAAAATCTGAGTTACAATTGGGCATTTTCATACAAAGTAAATTTTTGAACAAAATAAACGCTGTACGCAATCAGAAATGAATGAAAACAATTGTTTTATCCGTCATATAGGATTTGCAGATAGATTATTATAGTACAATTGTTTAATTAGTTTGAAAATTGTATTTTAATAATTCTACAAAAATCTGAGTTACATAAGCGCTGAATAATTGTAAACAAATTTTGAAAAGCTGTTAAATTTTCGAAAAATTTGCTAAAATCTTTTAAAATACTGAACCATTCTTTCTCAGATCGCTACAAACTATTAATTAGACAATAATAAAAGCATTGGTCAATGATTTGAAGAGAAACTCATTTGAAAATTGCAAAAATTTTCAGCAAGTTGAAGTAAAATTACAAAGCGATTTTTGTAGAAAAAAAATTTGTCGTGTTTTCTGGAGAATCACTCTATCATATTATAACTTAATTCACTTCTTTATTTTAATATAATAGGGAAGTTCATTTTAAATAAATAACAAAAACATTTTAGCAAAATTAAATTTGATTTCATGATTTATTAGAAAAATTAAAATTATAAATTGTTGAAAGAAAAGAGAAAGACATAAAATAATGTAAGTTGCCTAACTTGCAATAATCATGTAATTTTCACATCAAAATTCCCTCAATCATACTTCACACTCTTACTCGCTTGATATTTCAATTATTTATAAAAGTAAACACACACATTCATGCATATTTTGTGGTTTGTGTATTATAAATTTATTCGCAAATGAAGAAAAATTTCCTAAAGATACTCTAGAGAATAAAAAGAAAAAAGGAAAAAAAAAGATTTACAAACAGACATGAAGATTTTCATCTTCCTTATGTATATGTATACTAAAAGTGTTCGCATTTTCTTCTACCACCTTCTTATTTTTAGATATCCCAAAAAAATAATAAATCCCTAAAAAGAAAGAGAGTAGAAATTGCGTGTCTGTTACTGATGAGTTGTATGTACACGTTGACAAAGAATCTCTCATTTTTTCTTGAGAAGGAGGTGGAGATAAAAGGCTGCAAAAATTATGGTCCTTTTGTGGAACGGATGTGTATGAGTAACAACATATCTATAATAAAGCAGTCATAATACACTTGACTATATGCCATTGCTACTTCTCTAATATCATGTATTTGAGCTCGCTAGTTTGTAATTTTTCCTTATCATGATTTTATTGTCATATTCATACTTGAACAAACTCAAATTGAATTGAATTGCTTACCCTGTAATTTTTTTTTCTTCCTTCAACTCATTCAGGATATAAGTGTGAGTACGAGAGAAAAAAAACTGCGGCTATAATAAGAATTCTTGATAATGATGATGAGGTAGTTCTCGAGGGTAAAAGAAAGTAAAAAGAGTAAATTTCAAGTTATTATATGAATGAAAAGAAAAAAAGTCTATAGAAAATAAAAATGAAAGGGAAAATCATATAATAACAGCCAAAAAAGGAAATGGAATATAATAAAATTAATAAGAGGAGATAAAATGGCACAATCAAAGTGATAAGAGTTTTTCATTTAATTCAATTTTCTACAGAAGCAAGCTGTATTTACTGTTCACTTTCCTTTTCTCTCTCTTTTATATTTCTTTATCGAGTTCTAATGAAATGAAAAAAAAGAGAGTCAGTAAAAAAATCTCTGGCAATTTCTTTGTGGAAATTGAACAGAAAAAAGACGATTCAATGAAAGCTTTTAGTAAGCAATAATTTTAAGTGTGTCTGTCTACATGTATACACATAATATACAACTGCTTTTACTGTTGATGATGATATTGATTGAAGTACAAAAGCAATTTGTAAAGAGTGACTTTTAATTAAATTCTTTCTATTAATTTATTCATTATAAATTAATTATAGAGTTTCGAAAAAAAAATCAATGATTCAAGAGTTTGCTATAAAACAGAAAAAGTTTAATATATCATGCTTTCATGCTACCTGAGTGCTCTTATATTGCTTGTATATGTGCAATCCATGTCAATTATTGTGTGATGATTTTTTGAGTAATTTTTCCATAAGACTAACATGGCAGGGTTGTGCTAAATGCAAAAAAAAATCTTAGTTGTTTTTTATAATCTACGAAGTTCTCGTTCATAATATAATTTTTTTATTTTTATTTAATTTAAATCAGATATATTAAGTAGTACACAGTGTCGGTGATGTTGTCAAGTGTTAAGCGGGTGTTTCTATTTATATCATTTAATTAATGTGAGTAAATGTAGTTGAAATTGTGACAAATTAACTTAAAAGAAAAAAAATGCTTCGAGACGGGAGCAAAAAAAATTTCCGTCATTGAATCTTGAACAAATAAAATTTGCTAATTTTTATGTTTCTCTCGGCTAATTAATAAAAGCCGTGAATAAATCTACAGTTCATTAGATAGTCACGATCTTCCTTTTGTATTACGCGTAAATAATTTAATGTTTTGAGGTTATTTTATATGAGTTTTTTATGTTTCTGAACTGTCTAATCTACAATTCATGTTGCGCTCTTGGTTTCGGGTAAAATTATGAGCGATAGAGAGTGTGAGGCTGTGGTTGACTTTCGAGTGATTCAACATTGCATCATGTAGCAGTTAGATTAGACATAATGTTATCAATCGAACGTGTAAAGTGGAGAGAATGAACAATCAAGATATAGTTTGTTTTGTCACTTCATAGCACACACATTCTCGAGTTCAGACTTGTGTTATGTATTTGTATGTATACTCATATCACCCTCAAACAAATCATTTCATCCTTTCTGACATACTAAATAATGCATAAAGTAATTTCTATTAAGTATAGCTCAAAAAGCTTAAATGTCTTTTGTGAGTGAGTGAGCTCATAAAAAAATCTATTCCGTGATGCCTTACAAGTGACAAGAATAGTAGAAAAACTTTAGTTTTTAGTTGTAGATACACAGTAAAAAGAAAAGAAAGAGAAGAAAAAATAATAATATCATGTGTGTATAAAAAGAAGAAAAACAAACTTCACTTCTTATTGTTATTATTTCAATATACGTATGTATTGTTTTGTAACATACATAAATAAATTTTTTTAAGTCGCCTCTTTTCTAAAACAAGAAAAAAAAGAATCGCATTAAGAAGGAAAATGTCATAGTGAAAATTTTTTCCTCTTTTTTCATTTTATAATAAATTTCGTAAATAATTTATATACATTAAATCCGCTAATTAATTTTAATTCTCTCGGTGCCCAACTATGAGAACAAGAAAAAAAATGTCTCGCTACGTTGATGAGTTTTGAAATGCGAAACCTTGTCAGACATATTAAAATGTTTCACATATTAAGTGAAAAATAAAAATTCTCGAACCAAGGAGGAGGTGAGAGTCAACTCTATGTGCCTAACTTATCGATGCGACCGAGAACGACGAATGAGATAGAAAAAGAGGAAAACTCGAGACGATACGCTAATTATAAAGTGCGAAGAACTACTTAGATGATGTGAATAAGATTTAGTTTATACTGACTCTATGTGTGTGCTCTTTTTTTTGTTAATTTCATGTTGTACAATCTAATTTTAATTACAAGTCAATATCTTCGCACTGGCTCGTTGTTCACATTTCTAATTTCATTGTTCTATGTTTGTGCTGCTACTGATGCATCGTTGTGTGTGCTATTATTATAAGAAAAGAGATTTTTTCTCTTGTTCTCAAGCTCTAACATTTCATCTAATTGCTTCTTAACATGAGACATGTCTCTATCTCACTCTTTCATTGGGTCAAAGTACCTACATATCATTTTATGATGTTACTTACATCCATAAATTAGCAGAAGAATATTTTGCATTTTTTTTTCTTTACTTTTAAGACATTCATAATCCTCTTCACTTTTCGCTATTTCTGCATATATGCAGAAGCAGAATCAAAAGTTATTATTGATTTAATTTGTGGGGAATTAATGTTAAGATTTTGTGGAATGCAAGAATAAATATAATAATAATACATATGTGCATTCGTATAAGAATGGGTACAGTCAGAAATTCTCTTTCTCACTCAGTTTCCCTGCAATTTCAAAATGCAAAATATTAAACACAACAGCACACCGTTATATGAACTTGCTCTTAAGTGTGCAGTTCTTCTTTCGTTCTTCTTCTTGCCATTTTATTTCATTATTATTTTGTGACTTTGCACATACATTCTCTCTTTCTTTCAAGTATATGTACATAGATTGCACAAATAAAGTGCAGTATGTTTATGAGCTTATTTATTTGTTTTCATATAATTTGCACACGTTATTTGTTTTAATCATTATATCGCATAACTTTCAATTCATATAAACAATTCTGCTGATGTTGATATTTATTATAAAGTGAAAGAAAGAATTGGAAAGAGCTGATGTTACTGCTACTAATGCAGTTAAATTCAATTTATATGCGCATTTACAAAAGTATTTGATAACATACAAATGTAAAATGCAGATTATGTACTTTTTATAAGCTAAAAATACAAACTCACTTATATTAAAATTATTTAGACGGAGATTGTGTCGATAAAACTTTGATGACAAAATGAAAAAAGTTTTATTACTCACGATATGTGAAAGTGAGTTCATTAAATGTTACCAGAGGCATATAGAATTTTGGTGAGATAAGCACACTATCTAAGTGACATTTTTTTGTTATCATTAATAGTATTCAATTTGATAGAAAATGAAATAAAAGTGGCCACTTGACACTAAAAAAATAACTATTCGATTTAAGCATGTTATCATTTCTAATTTAAAAAATAATGGCATATTTTACAAAAAATTTCTTCAATAAATTTCAATTTAATGAAAAATCTGTTTTAATTCAGACCGCAATTTATTATTATAACTAAATTCCATAATCACTTATAATAATTAGTCCTTCCATTTAAAATTTAAAAAATTCAATTATATTCTGTCTTCTTTGTTATGATGACCTGCATTTAAAATTCAAAAATAAATATAATGTAATTTTGCACTATCATGTTGCTGCATAGTAATGAAATTCAATTATCATATATTTCTCACATTAAAAAAATCTTTTGATAATTTAACTGAAAGTAGTGAATTCTTGATGTATTCATTCAATAAGTGTGAATGTATGTGACTCTTTTTTCATGCATTTCAATTCTACAGCTTCATCATATACATTCAGCTCTTATTTTCTTATCGCAATATGCGCGTAATTTATGAAATTATATGGAAATTTAAATGTGTGCGAAATCAAATGAGAAAAGCAAGTTTTTTCACTCCAGCATCATCACTTGCATTTAGAAAACAATTACGAAAGGAAAGAAAAAACAGTTGATGGAGAAACGCATCGTGTTAATAGCTTTTTTGATCGCAAGCGAGAAAAAAAGCCAGAAGCACATTGAAAAATGGAAATTAATGTGTGCAAACAAACAATCGATATAACGGTAAAACCGCACACACATACATTCATTCATTCTCGTCTCAGAAATCTTGCATTTGCAATAATAATGATGATGATGATGATGAGAAATCTTGTGTATGTGCCACATTATTATTGTTGTTTTTATTGACATATCTTAAAATGTGGCTAAATATTTCTGCAGTAGTAAGCATGATAAGCCGCAGTTATTTGTTGCTCAGTTAATATATCGACACGATTTTCTGGTTAGCCCCATAATATTATTGCTGTCTGTTTGTAATAGCGGCTTACAACAAATGACAGCAACATGACTTTATTTGTGCATTCAATACTTACTTACGCTATTTTTCCTCCATTATATCTGACAAAGAAGATTTACTTTAAATGGCGTTTACTGATTTGAGTAGAGGAAAAAAGACGACAATGCTCTCTCGTAAAAGATGTATAATGTTTTTCCATATTTGTCACAAATTTGCTTCATGCAATGTCTTCTTTATGCACATATATTTTCAAACGGTACAAAGCCTTTATATATGCAACAACACACGAAATACAATTTTATCCAATATTTATGCACGAACACGATCTTAAGAGATCTTTTTTCGCAAAGCACTGTGAGTGCATCCCAAATTTATTTCCATATATTTCAATTCATCAAGGGAAAAATTTTCATATCTTGTGCATCATCGCTACTGCTGATATTATAGTGAAAAAATAAAATAAAAGATGTATATTAAAAATTTGCATGATTTTCTTATCATAAACGTTATACAAGTATCCATAGATACATGATTGCTTTTCATGAGGGAGTGAATGCATGCAAAAAAAAGTTTACATATGTTTTTAACTCTATAAAAAAATCGAAAGTGTGTGAGTGAATTTTTCTAACTGTAAGAAATTCTAAAGTTTCTCTTGTCACTTACCTTCTTCTTATATTCGTCAAATATATTCTCTAAGGCAAAAGAAAAAAACGATAGAGAGAAAAGCAAGCACATTGCACATTTTAAAATTGAAAAAATTTTCTTCTACATATATATATGAATACTCGCTTCTCCTTCTTCTACAGACGATGCTTTTTCCTCTCTTTCTCTCACAGCAACATTCTTTTAATACTGTAAAAAAAATGAATATTTTTCCTCTTTTACTACAACTAACTCTCATCATCATGTGTCGCACAAAAAGCAGAAAATCCGGGCACACAATATCATAGCGGTTGGTTGGCGGCAGTAGAGACGATGATGATGAAAACGAAGATGAGAGAAATTTTTTAGTACATTGCCAGACGTTGAAGAACTCATAATCGCGCGACACATATCGGTAGAAAAATTGACTGAATCTAACACGACGAGAGCAATTTTATCGCCTTATCTTTGCTTTTCAAGAGATTTAAAGATTTCCATGATATAAGGAAAAAAATTCATTGACGTTTGTTGAAATTTACTTTCATATATGAAAGTGTATTAATGTGCAAATATAGACTATATGACTGCGGATTTATTTAACTTTTTTTATTATTGAACGTTGCAATTGATCTCGTGTGCATGTGATTTTTTATATATATACAACGATATTTACTGTAATATTTCTGTGCTACTGATTTCTTCTTCACTCAACGTCTCATTTTAATTATTTTTTAAAAAGAAAAAGAAGGAAGACAGACTCATCATCATCATGTCTTATTTTTAAGACGTTTTTTTGTATGTATTATTGAAGTGAGTAATTTACTGGAGAGTGTAAAGAAAAGATCAAAAGAAAAAATTTTAATAAAGTGACACAAATCAATTTACTTGAATTTTATTTTTAATAAAAAATTGTGCATATATGCACTATATAGTAATCATCATGTGACAATCTTTCAATTATTTCTCATATATTATAACATAAACCTCAGTTTATAATTGAATCAAAATTTACAACTCACTTCGTATATGGGATGAAACACATAAAAATAAAAAGCGACAGCATACATATATTCACTTATCAGCAACGACAAATCAATTAAAATGAAATAAATTTTAAAATGGCAGGTTTTTGCTTTCGCAAATGCATATATTTTTTAAACGTAAATGAATGCTTTTATATTACTGCTGTTTGAATATATCAATGTGCTGCTATCGATTTTCATTTGACAATCTACATGCTTTTAACATTTCATTTTACTGTATAAATATATATGGTTATTTGGTATTCAAAATTATTTTAAAATTGATAAAAGGGAAGGGGATGAAGAGAGATGAGAATATGATAAAAATTACGATGTAATAAATACATTCAAGTGTGCTAAATAAAATTACTTTAATGTGAAACATTGTGATATACACATAAAGTAATTAAATAAAATTTTCTTTCTCTCACGCATTAATACATCAAACGAAAATCATACAAAATGGCATTAGTAAATTGTTGCAATTTCTGCTATTTGATATATAGAAATTCAATTAATTACAACATAAAAAGAGAATTGAAAATTAAATTAACCGAGATTTGTTGAGCGTATAATGCAATTTATTTGCTGATAAATTAATCCGATTTCTTGCAAGTGGTTTAAGAAAAGAACGTGTGTGTACAGACATACTTGACTAAGATTCTAATCCTTTTTCCTCTCTTTTCTCTTTACAGATCCTATTACAATAAACCCCTAGCAATCATCACCACCATCACGGAAAAGATAGATAGTGAGAAAGAGCCGTGAAGAAGAGACAGACAAGTGACGAACGAGAATAATAAAAAGAGTGTGCAAAGCATATAAATAAAGAAAAACACTAAATACAAGAGAGCGAAAGATATAGTGGTAAATGAAAGGAAAAATAAGAATACAAAAGAGAGCTACAAGAGTGAAATAATAAGAAAAGAGACACTTTTGTCTTTCATTTCTATCCCAATTAAAATCAAGAGGAGAATAAAGTATAAAGCAGATTAATTATATTTTATGAAAGCTAATTAACTATTAAGTGTTTTAAGGCAAAATTATAATTAAAAGAAAAATGTTTTTCTAAAGAAAAAAAATTAGAATCTCCCTCTATTCAGAGATACAGGAAGTATTTGAATAAGAATTTTACTTTTATAATATACATACACACACAAGAAGTGAGAGAGGCATTTTTATCGTGTGACGTGCGGAAAATAAATAAATCTTTTTTTACGTAGTAAAGTGTTGATATAAAGTGAGAAAATTACAATTAGTAAATTAAATAAGCAAAACAAAATTTTGACGAGCGAGCGAGAGAGAGCAAAAACGTGTAAACAAAGAAAAGAAGAAATAAAGCAAATAGACACAATCATGGAATCAAATAATCTAAAATTCCCTGCCGACGATCCTGCCGTCACATTGACCATCAGACTGATTATGCAAGGAAAGGTGAGTTAACGCTATTGACTTAACTCGTATATATTTTAGTCATTATGCTGCAATTTACCTTTCGTGCCCTTTGCCAAATTAAAAAAATTCAAACACATTCGTTGTCATAAATCTTTCATCAAAATCATCATCATTTTAAAGACTTCAAAAGTTTCTGTTCTCTCTCTGCAATGTATTGAAGTTAATATACATTACACTCGACATACGAATATTGAAAAAAAAGAGTTTTCCTTTTTTCATCTATTGTTTGTTTGTGCATGATTCAAGTAAGAGAAAGAAAGAGAATAAAATGAATGTATACGATAACGATAGAGACTTCTAACAAGCGCCTGGATTTTATCATCTTTTTTTTTTCAAAAAAGAATTTTTAGGGGCGTAAAGCATACAAAGACGTAAGAGAGGGAGTGATGAGTTTATAGCAGCATACAAACAAAAACAATATTGATTAATTAAAAAATTTCTCTCTTGAACGCAAACAATCTTTTTTTGTTTTATCATCATTGACTTCATCTTGTGATATATTTGTGTGCATATGTGAAAGGACATTGCAATGAAAAAAATTATCTGCAACTTCAATTTATTTCAGTTTGCCAATCAAAATTTGAAAAAGCTTAGCTTAATAAAGCAAAAAGTTGCTATCACGAATCAGGACGTTATTGTTCAAGAGTAAGCGCTGATGAGTGTTCATTAAATTTTCTACTCTTCTTTTATGCATTCCTTCGTTTCTCTGTCCCATTCAGATTAACTAGCAAAGAGAAAGGAAGAAATTTAATTTACATTGACAGACAACGTTGTCGCTATTGAAAAAACATTTTTTAGGAACTTCGAAACATTTCTTTATTCTGTCTTTTATATGCATAAGCACAAAATATTGCAATTAATCTAACTATCTACTTTCATGAAATAGAGAAATCATTTTTATTACTTTTTTAAAATTATAAAAGCTATAGTACGCAAAAATTGCAGTTTTTCAATGTCAGAAGTTTTTTAAAAAGCGATTGCTCTTAATAGAAACTTATGTAGAGAATCAATTGAATTGATAAATAACTAAAAAATGTCAATGAAAGCTATAATGGTACCTAGTGTTATCATACGCATAATAGCAAGTGAATGTACAAAGCTGGATGCTAATAGATTGCAATTTGGTCAAGTTTAGTCTGTGTTCTATATAAACATTATTGATGCCACTGAATTATCGGTTTATTGACATTGATGCTTTTATTTATAACTGATTACCAACTGTATATTAAAGCTAGTTTTATTGAATCCTGTTTTTCTAAATAAAACTTGAAAACTGTTCAATTTTACTAACTATTACAAATTGAATAATATATGCATTGCAACAATCAAAACAGAGATCTTGTTGTGTATATAAAACAAGATTAATTGAGTTTTAAAGTGTGCAATATTAAAAGTTATTCTAATTGCTGCATCGTTGCACAGATTGATAAACGCACACTTCCTTCATAATTCATTAATCTCGTCACGCTATCAAGTCTGATTGTTTTTGATGACAAATTCATTGGCGTTAACGATGTGAAATTGAGTCAGTAGTATTTTATATAAAACACCTAATAAAACATAATTCAATTAATTATAGAGCGCTTTTATGAACTGAAATCATTTGATGGCGATGTTGCTTTGCGACTTTTCTCTCTTATTTTTTCATGATGTTGTTTCCTCAAAAAAAGAGAAAGAACTCTCGTAATAAATAATCATTTATGAGATGGAGATAAATAAGTGCTTGTACATAAACATGAACATATTTTTAGTGCTTTAATGTTGAGTGGGTCGCAGGCGGGAAATTATTCGCTAAGAATTATTCATATTATGAATTGAAATAAACGCCAAGTGTTTAGGAGAGGCGCAACAATTTATTAAGGCATGAAATATGCTTCAAAGTGCTCAAATTAGCGTTATAGTATGGCAGTGGCAGCATGCATTAGAAATGAAAGTAAACCATTAAAACTTTTTATATCTTTTGTTACTGATGCGTGCGGTAATTGGATTTTTATAGACTTTGATGACTGTCACTTTTATAAGTAAGCATAAGTATGAGTATGTAAGATAATAATAAAGATATTGATGGTGTAGACGAGATGAAAAAAAATTAAGTGGCCTCAATCTCATCACTTTCATTCTATTCTTATGGATTGACAATAAAAACGAGAGAATGAAAGAAAATTTCGTTATAAATTGTCTCTTTATGTGATTTCAACAAAATTTTATTTTCACATTTCGTTCCTTAATAATGTATTGTCAATAATGTGATTATATGGAGAAAAATATTTTATAACTGGCATAAAGTTTTTTAGATTTGTCCCTATAAAGTCAAATTTTAAATTTATTAGCGTCAAAAAAAACATTTTTAAGCGTTATAAATTTTTTTATGACAGTTATAAAAATATTTATTACTGTTATAAAACTTTTATAAGTGTCATAAAATAAATTATAACACTTATAATTTTCTTTTTAAGGTTAATAAATTTGACTTTATAGGGACAAATCTAAAAAACTTTATGCCAGTTATAAAATATTTTTCTTCGTGCAGAGATGTGAATGAAATCTCCTGCTTCAGCAAATGTATGTGAAATGTGAAAAAATTTTAAATCCTAAACAACTTATTGAAGGAAAAAATGATTGATTAACAGCATAAATTTTTTTCGATGTGTAGACAAATGAAAATTATGGGTTTTAAAGTATTGACTAAAATTTATCATTTCATTTCCCTGTTAAAAAAATTGCGTAAAATTGTCTTATACACGAGGAATATAAAAAGAAAAATGAAACCCAGTCTCTTGATACATCAAGTAAGTATTGTCTAAAGAGCAAATCTTTCAATTTTCAACCGCCTTCTTCTAACAATGTTCAGCGACAGTTTACGAAAATAAATAGCTTGTCTATTCGATGACGAATAATAGATCTCGTGTCGTAGAGTTTCTTGATGCTAAATTTATACGTGTTTTAACATTCCCTTGCTAATTAAATAAAACTTTTTCCTTGCTTTCTGTCTCTCCACTGCCTTTTTTCTTATTTTATTTCTAGTTGCTTAATATACTTTTGTTTTTTTCTACGATTCCATCACTTTATTGTTATTGTTTTCTGCTTGCTTTCTTCGAAAATTATCTTTGTGAACAACATAAATATATAGAGTAGATCCCATTTCATTCTTTCTCTCTCTTGTGAATCAAAAACTTTTTTCTTCTGTCTTTTTTCTCTATCATTTTCATAAGATAGGGAAAACAATATGATGAGTGAATGCTAAAGAAAAAAAAATGTATTATTATAATGTTTTATTTTTACCCTTTTTAAATTTTTTTCTTTAAAAATTATTAAATAATATAGAAATGTAAGGAAAAATAGGAATTATAATAATTTTTGACATAAATCATCTGTCATAATCAATGATATTCATCGGTCATTCACATCATTTTGACAAAAAATATTGATTTGAAGAGTATTTCTTTCATAGATACGAATAAGGCTAATTTCAAGTATGTGTTTAATACGAAGACCTAGTAACAAGCAATTCATTCGTAGAGAAAAAAGAAAAAAAACTGTCGCACAATGAGAAATTTGAGCAGCATGTATGTGTGTGACAATGAGAAACATTTGGAATATTTTTAAAATAGATAGATCGTCAAACAAAGCATCGCAAAGTAGTTAAGAAAGAAGCATGAGAAAGAAAGAAGTAAAATTCCACGAGGCTGAAAGAAAGAATTTTTCTTTTTTACACATCTCTCATGAAACATTAAAATACTAAGCAAATTTCATACAATATATATAAAGTAATAATTACACCAAAAGAGCATGAAAGGAAGATTATGTAATGTAGCAGTAGCAGATTATTGGCGCATAAGTAGATATTGTTTTACATTATTAATAAAGCATAAAAGCTATGCCTTTAACTTTCCTTGTTTGGTAGCTGTTGATAATTTTTATGATTATCATATAATAACATCATCATTTTTACGACGCTAAAATTCGCCTCGTTTTTGTGTAATAATGAGAAGAAAACTCTCTTGCTCACTTCTGCTACAATGTGTGACTTTTTATGCGCGTAAAAGCCATGTAAATGGTGCTTAGTGTACACGTTATTTACATTAAATGCCTGAATATTCACAGCAATTTATGCTCTTTACATTTTTAAACATTTTTCTCTTTTTCTCACATGAATATTTAAGTTCTTTTTTTTAGTCAACAACAAATGTGAAGATATTTTTTTACTGCTTCTTTTCCTCTATCAGTAGTGAATTTTCGTTCCATATTACATATTTGCTAATTCAAGCTGATTTATGCACATTGTCACCGATGAAATGCTTTTAGCTGTACAAATTCCATATATACATATAAAAAGTAAATTCTCGCTTTTTTCTCTCGAAATTCCTTTCCTGTCTGTGTGTAAATATAAATTCATACTTCAATGTCACTTGAACATATTAACACACATAGACGCACACAACATCCTCATCGTAGCTGTCGCTTTAAAAGGCAAAAAAGTAAGCGGCTGCTGTCATAAAATCAAGAAAGGATAAAGCAAGAATCTTGATTTAACGTTTTATACATAAAATAAAAAGAAGTGTGAGAAGATGAAGAAGAGAATTTTGGCAGAATACGAATAAAAGAAAAGTATTAGCGATTTGAATGAATTGAATTGAAAAGAGGATGTTGAGTTAGTAAAAAAGGGGTAGAATATGCATGAATATTGAAGTCAAATCTCTCACTCTTACTTTATATTGAGTGGAAAAGGTGCTAAATTTGAATGTCGAAAATTCTCTGTTATTGCTCTTGCCTATTTTCCCCTCATCATCATCATCATCAATATAATGCAAGAAAACATCAAATAAAAGGAATAGTACATGTAAATGTATAGGTTTTCTCATAATTTCTTAACAGTGAGGGTACGCAATTTGAATAAAACATGTTTTCACATCACTTTCATGATCATAATAAAAAAAGTTCACTTTAAATAGCACATAACAAAGGCGTATATTTGATAATCTTCTTTCTTTTCAAAATTGAATTGAAAAGAACTTTCAATAAAACTGCCATTCCTTTTTGAAAAGCAAATAATCTTTAGGTGCAAAATGTATGTTTCAGTTATGCTATGAACTGTCGACCCATTTCTAAATATAAAAGTAAGTCACCTGAACTACATATTGAGTGGTCTTCTCAATATCTTTCCACCTAACTAGCTCTCTATTCCAATTCTCGTTTAGAACGGCAATATTTGTGCGTAAGTTTTAAATGACTCTGCTCTACATATGATGATGTGCGAGAAAATATATATGAACAAGTGGCGTATCCGATGAATCTCACGAATGAGTAAAAACTAACTAGATTCTGGCGCAAAAAAATAAATCGATTTTCTCTTCGTCTAGAAGAGATTTCAAATTAAGCATATCGAAATCCATAAAACTGCTGCGTCTTCCAATGCAACATGTTTCTCATAAAACTTCATGAATGCGGACAGTAAATAAATAATAAAATTTATTGAGATAGAGAACATGAACTTTGTATTTAGACGCGTAGAAAAGAACAGAACGGATGGACATCGAATGTGAATGTGATTTGAAGCAAGAGTGTGTAAATGAATGAATGAGAAATCGAAGAAGATATTTAGTTAATTACAAATCAGATCACACTCATCGTAGTAATAAAATGAAACATAATATTGAATTCAATAAAAAGAAATCTTAATTAGAGATGAAAAAGGAAAAATATACAAACATTTAGACTAGTTAGTACATATCACAGAATAAAAAAGAAAAAGAGATTTTATTAAAGTAGAAAATGCTGCATGATGTGAGAACTAGGTAAAAAGAGATGGCTGATTTTATTAATGTTTGAACAAACTCATTACAACAATGTTATGTGTATATTTACACGCATGCATATGTACGTTTATATGAGCAAACGCCCTGAGAGAATGAGAAAATTCCAATTTTTATACATTTTTTGCGCGCATAAAAACAGATGTTAATTTCCGTCCTCGACATCGTCACAAGTCGTAAATGAATCTGTACAATATTACACTCGGAAAATACATTGGTTATTATTGGTTGGTGTTTGGAAAAGTCAGCAATGAGGAAAAACTTTTTTTCACTTAGTTAAACATACTTGACAAAAAATTTCCATAACTCAAAGTTTTATTTTCTTTTCTCACTTGACGCAAATTGATTGCTTGTTGAATGAAGTTAAAGATTATTGCCATGCTGTTGGTTGATGTGTGTACTCTCTATCGTCGTCGTTTCTCAATATTTGTTGTAGCGAAAAGAAAAAAAAATCTATTTTATGAAAATCTCGTATGTGTATATTATACATTCTTATAGAAGGAAAAAAGAAAGTAAAATGCTCATTAGTGCGTAACGAAATAGAAAAATAATACGTTAAGGAGGCAAATAAGAGAGATTCTATATTTTCATTGCGATGAAAGATTACAATTTCATGGGGGATTTAATGAGTTATTCGATATTGGCATCTTCTATTACCGAACATATCAAAACGCAGCACCAAAAGATATCTTCTATCAGTAATTTAATTTTCTATGCTACAGAGCTTTAACCCCAATAATAGATTATTTTTCTTCACTCATTTTCTCTAAATGTTTCTACTCCTTCAGCAGCAACTCATTCTTGATCTTATCCTTTACGAACATACATATATACTCTCATAATACTTACTGCTTTTATTTTTTCTTTCTTCTTATGACTGACTAACTGAAATTTTCAACTTGAAAGAAAAGAGAAAAAAATAAATACTAGTATGAGCCAGTGAGAGAGAAAATTCGAAAAAAAAATATTAAGAAGAAAAAAAGTTTTTTTTATTTCTTTATACTTATATGAGTGAACATGCATTGCAATGGGTCTCGAGACTTTTTTTGTGTGTTTAAAAATAGACTATGAGAAATTACATGAACTGTAATGTATAAATTTATATCAAAGTGAGTTGAGGATGATGATGAGACTTGAGTTGATTTCGCTTTAAAGATATGCACAATGCTATAAAATATTGCCGCATTTTATATGCATTTTATTGGCATTTTGCCATTTACAGTCATGTTTAAAAACCAACATTCGAGAATAGATTTTTCTAGCTGCATTTTCATCAACCGTTCCAGCTACATTTTTTGCTTCTTCTTCTCTTTTCCATTCCAATATGACAAATTTAGAATTGAAGTAAATGCACTTTCTGAGTTTCTATTCTTGTTAAACCATTACTATCATGTTTTCTCTTCCATTACTGATAACATCAATTGGCAAGTAGGTGGAAAATATTGAGAATGAAAAATCATCAATTTATATTGCTACTATTTTTACAAGTCAATTCTAATAAAGTAAGAAGCAAAAAAAACACAAAATCAATGCAGAATTTGTTTTTTAGAGAAGAAGATGAATAAAATAAACAAGAAGCAGGAAGGGCAAAAGCAAGAGCAATTCTTAATGTATCTCTGTGAATCGATATTGAACGTATATATGGAATTATAATTTCTTGACTTGTTTTGCTTTATTTTTTTCTGCTGAACTGCATTTCAATTGAGTATGAAGCTTATAAGCAACATGCTCTTACTTACTCATGAGTCATAAAATTGGAACTAAATAAATAAGAATAAAATTCAATCAGTGGTAAAAGTTGTCAGTTTTTTTAATTTGAATTTCTAATTTACTTCAACAGTTATAAAAACAAATCTGCTTAATAAAAAGTATGTCAAGGCGGGGATATTAAAGAGCAATTACTTCAAAAAACGTTTTAAATGAAGATTAATAAATTTTTCCTAGCTATATGGAAAAATATTATTTTTTTCGTCAATCTTTCGTGTTTGTTTACGCACAAATAATAAAAACATCTACAGCTTAGAGGCTGAAGCGACTTGCAGAGAAACTTTTTATTTTTTTTTCTATACCGATGATGATAGTCATCCTCGTGTATGTATTCATAATCGAGAAATAAATTGAGTGTATACATAATCTCACGAAGTAGATCAGGCATAAGAGATATAAAAAATATATGCATACGTACATGCTAGAATAACATCATAATAATTTTCCTCCTTCTCCCTTTTTTTCTTTGCCAATTCATGCACCTGTTTCATTTTTCTTCCTATTTTTCGCTACTGCTGCTGCTCCATCATCATCATATGATAGCTCGTATGTTTGCCCGGAAACATTAAACGTGTGTGTGTATGTTTATTGCAGGCTGTACCAACATATATACAATTCATTCTTTTTAGAAAGAACTTATCAAACGCTATGGGCTGAGGGTTTCGTTGTCTCTCATGCATGTATGAGCAATATATATGACATTCAACATTTACATAGTACGACTGAAGTATGTTGTCATTCAATGATGATAGGAAAAGTTTCCTTTTTATTTGCTTGCTTCCTTTTCATATTGTTATTCATATCATTTTTCTCTCTTGCTGTTGCTTTCGGAACACACAAAATGTCAACGTGAAATTGAAGGAGGTAGCTCTGGGTGGTTCATTCAGTCAGAAAGAAAAAAAATTATTTCAAATGTATCAAACTGACACTTACTTTCTTGCTTATGCGTATTATAAAAGTATGTTATAGAGAACTGACTAACTGACAAAAGTTGTTAACAATTGTTGATATGGTTTGAGTTCAAACAATAAATGTACATTTAAAATCGAGAAATATAAAAGACAAGACAGAGTAAAATATTCATCGTTGAAGAGCACGCTTACATTTTTTCTTTTGTCTCTTTAAAATTAATGTTTGTAAAAAAAGACCTTTTAAGAGTAAAAAGCAACAGCAGCAACCAAGAGTGGAACAAAACTTTTTTATACTTATTTTCTCTATTCTACTTCTTCCATCTCCATGTCATTTTTTACTCTGTCATGAAAAAGTTTTCATTCTTTTGCCTCCTTTTTATTACAATATAACCTGACGCAATTTTAATTTAAACTGAGGAAAGTAAAGTAAGCAGAGGGAGCACCAGTAAATAGGGAAAGTAATGGGAAAACATTTTGTTAATTAAATTTTAATTCAAGTGATTTTTCTTAATTGCTTTTGCTAGTGAAAGATTTTTCAATGTATTGCAATTTTTACTTTGATTTTTCTTCTTTAAACTTAATTAAATCATAATAAAATTACACTAAATTTTAAATTATAACAAAGTGATATTAATTTCTTTGACAATATATATGTTAAGCAAGCAAGTGGTAGAAAGCTTTTGAGAAATAAACTGTGAAATAAGAAAAAAAAAACTTTTTACTTATAAAAATCTCATTTCATGACAATTTATTTCCTCACAAATTAAGAATTTTTCTTCTCTACCCTCACTTTTGCACACTTTTTTGTGGTGTAGAAATTTCCTTCCTTTTAATTTTCTTCAACATTAACGCAATGCTGTCATTATATTTACGAATTTATATATGTAAGTGAGCGAGCAAGTTTACTGTTTCTTTTTATTGTGTATGTATGTGTTTACAGTCACTCATTAAATTTTTTACATACGATATTAAGAATAATTTTTTTACTTCAACAGCGATGACAACATTAAATTATGAGTCTCATAATGTTTTCACTAACAAATTAATTTTTTCCCCTCGTTTGAGTATGTGAAATAAACGTACAGGGTAGGAAAGAAAGGTTTTTTTCACTCACTTTTTTCTGTAAATATTTAATTTCAAAAGCCTACAATGCCCTAAAGGCGCTCAAGAAAAAGTTATAGAGATGCAGTGTACATCTAAATATTTGATACAGTAGAAGAAATAAACTGTGTGTGTCTGCGCATTTAGATATCTCGATCTATACAAACATTTAACCGAATAAAAGTGTATCTCGTGAGCATGCCTACATTATTTTACTTTTTCTGAAATTAATGTTTTTTTCGCTTTCGCATACTTGCTCTTTCCTAAGGGTTCTTAAAGTCCAATTTTTTGTTTAACTACCTACTTCTTAATACTGTTCTACCGTGAACGAATAAAGAAGAAATGAAAGAAGGCATGAAATGATAATATTGAGAGATTCTTTTTTATTTTTTTGGATGAGAGGAGCAGCAACTTTGTTTAAAGAAGAACGCATGGTCGAGCAAAGTTTCAAAAGTTTAACTGCTGGCGATAATTGACCATGACAAATAATTTGTCGATTTTAAATCGGAATACTTCAAGACTCAAAACATAACCTTATATTTCAGAAACTCGAGTTCATCAACTAACTAAAAAAATGTTAAAGAAATACAGAAAAATGTTTTAAATTTATTCAATTTAAATGTTTTTGAAGTGATGAGAAAACGTTTGTCAAATTAAATGAGACAGCAAGAAAGGTACAAAAAAAGCAATTTCAAAAGTGAAAAGTTATGGATGTAGACAAGAAAGCAAAAGATTTACTTACGGATTGTTTTTCTCGTCATTATGTAATATTTATTTACATAGTATCATCGTTAATCTTGCATAAAATTCCATGAAGTCACAATATGTAAGTAAATGTGTGTAGGTTAAATTTGTATAGAGAAAAATATGGATGTTATTTTTTACCACTAGAAAACGACTAGCATTTTAATATCTTAATTAATGTTCGCTAAATTAAAGCCTAGATAAGTAAAAGATTAGGCGAACAAGGATTAACATATCAAAGAAAGAATAATAAACATTTATATTCGTCATTTACTTATTTTGTCGCTCTTAAAAGATATATCTAATTAGAGAATGAAATCTCTTTCGACCGAGAATACAAAACAAATTTTAATTTTCTTCATTCTAATGGTAATTTAGGCAATTTACAAGTTGTTCGAGAATGACGAGAAGAAGAGAGAGAAAAAATTTTAATAAAAATGTTCAAGTTATACAATGATGATGAGAATTCTATCGCAATAAAGTTATAAAAACAGATTAAAGCAAAAGATAGAGTGCTTGATTATTTGAAAGAGAGTAAAAATGAATGAAAATCGAGTGATAAAACAGGTCAACATTAAAATTGAATTTTGTCAAGAACCAAAAAAGCACGAAAGAAAAAGGGACGAGATTGTAAGCGAAAGAAAAATGTTAATTTACTGCAAAACGAGAAGAAAATGATCTGAAATGAGATATAATCCTCCGCCACTTTTTTGACATGAGCTTTCTCTCATGTTCATTTTTTCGGCATTTTTCTTTTTTTGGTGATGCACAGTGAGAGTATTAAAAAAAGAAGAATGTGAAAAGGCAAATGGCAAAGGAAAACATAATAAAGCGAAGGCAAAGATTCAAAGAAAAAACAAAGGAAGAAAATTCTTTAATGTAGTGTGAGAGAGTGGAAGGTTTTTTCTTCTGTATTTTTGGTTTATTCCAAAAGGGATCAATCTTGATTATGTCAAATACAATTTCATATCATTTGAGCAAAAGAGAGAAAGAAAAAGATGGAATATATAGTAATAATGGTTTTTCTTGTTCTTCTTTGTATTTTACAGGAAGTTGGTAGCATAATCGGGAAAAAAGGAGAGATTGTGAAACGTTTTCGTGAGGAGGTAAGTCATACATAATGCATGTGCACATTAAAATGATTAAAAAAGGCATCAATAAAAGAAACTTATTTTATACATTTGAACAATGATAATGATGATAATAACTTAATGTGAACAAGTGTATGAAGAAATTGAAGATTTATTACTACTCCCTAGCATGGTATAATGAAAAGTCTACATCATACAACAACTTACATATATACTTTGCTTAAGTATTTTATTATCATCATATGACGTAATATAACGGCTTTATACTTTCTTTTGCTATAATTCTATAAGAATAGAATCCATTCTTTATAACATAAGTGAAGAAGTTGAAGAGAAAATAGCTCCGTAATAGCGAAAGAAAAAAAAATATCAAAAGGTATTTTCTTCATATAAATTGGATTTCAAAAATTTATTACATAATAACAATAATAGAAACACTATACACTATGCTGCTACAATATGAATATATATATATATATATACATTATTGTGTTTGCTATCACAATGGCAGGTAGAAATTTTCTACTTGCTTTCGATTT
Source organism: Polypedilum vanderplanki (assembly GCA_018290095.1). Classification (NCBI taxonomy): domain Eukaryota; kingdom Metazoa; phylum Arthropoda; class Insecta; order Diptera; family Chironomidae; genus Polypedilum; species Polypedilum vanderplanki. The sequence continues at coordinate 29,470,979 of CM031380.1, read as the reverse complement.
TTCACTCTTCTTCCCGAGAGAACATTTGTTGTTCTTCATTCTAGCATTGAATTATTGAAGAAAAACTCTTCTCCCTTCAAATGATTTATAAATCCTTAAGTTTATAAAATCTGTAAGGATAAAAAATAAATTTTTAATGAGTATAAAAGCTTTTCCTTCTTTGCTTATTTTGTACATGATTATTAAAAAGTTCTTGTTCGAAACATATAAAAATTTCTATACCATTATTCTTCATGATATTCGTTAATTTTTCTTTTCATTTGCGGCATAAGAAAACATATCATGAAATGTGATACATTTGTATTATTTTTTATTATACTTTTTGTTCGCTTCAATGCAGAGAACAACCTATTCCAATTTTTAGCACATTTTCTTTTATATTTGGAAAAAGTCATTATTGCCCACATTTTGTCTGGTTAAAAATATTCATTAGAAATCACTTCCAAAAATAAGTGAATAACACTATTTTAGAACAAAATTCATTAAAAATCTTATCGAATTAAATTCTAAAATAACAGAAAATGCGCTTCTTAAAAATCTCTAAAGTGTAATATTACTAATAATTCTTATATTTTGCTCCATGAAAAGAGTTTTTTCTCATCTCCTTCTTGCAATAATAGCATAAAGAAAAGTATCAGACTACAAAAGAAAAATGAATAAAAAAGTTATATGAAGGGAATCTGCAGGCATTGAAATAGTGAAGGAAATGTTTTCAACTATCATTGTAGGTATACATTTATACCAATTGGTTTAATATCTTGAAAAGAATACGATTTTATCATCTTTATTGTTCATTGTTGCTGCTGAATGACTTCTGTGTGTGTTTGCTTGCTTGCTATCGATAAAAGGTGCATGTACACAAACACACATATATATACACTCATTTTCCCAATTATAATCCTATTATCGTTTTCGCCATTACTCTTTTGAATCGATGTGAGTTCAAGGGGGTAAAAAAACTTTTCTCTCATTCCCTTGTCATGAAGCTATGAGAATCAAGAGGTATTCAATGAGTTGATGGCCGTCCAATTGCATGCTCACATTCACTATTCAAGTGAAATTTCTCTAGTGGATTCTTCAATATCGAGAAATCGATGAATTTTTCAGTCTTCCTTCTTTCATTCTGAAATTATTATACTCCTTTTCTCTACTCGACATCTATTAAATAAGTTGTATACACACAGGCATAAAGCGAACAGCAAAAGGAAATTAATGATATCGACACAAAAAAATTATCGATTGAAAAAATAATTTTCTTCTTGCTTTCTCACTTTCATTTTATACACACACACACATATTGTTATTAGAATTATTGCTACTGTCTATGCGAGTTTCTCTCTTGAAAATGAAAATGAATGAGATCGAAAACTTAGCACGCTCTTACACTTTTTCATATGTGAAATATATATAACTAGAAAAAATTAATGTGTTACATATATATGTGCGATATGAGCCTATGAATTTATTCATGTTATCAAGTGGTTCTCGATTCTCTCTTACTTACTTTCATTCACCAATGGGAGAATAAAAAAATGTTCCCATAAATTTCATCATTACTACACAATTGTTCTTATGTTTTATTTATATATTTGGTAGCAATAGCAGTGTTTGTAGTATATAAATCATATGAAAGTATGTACATAGAAAGATTTAAGTCATTTATCATTTTCCATTAATTACCAGAATTATGAAATATTCTGTATCAATTTAATTATCATCAAAAAGTAGTTCTCACTCTCTCTATATATATAAGCTGTGTGTGCTGAAAATGCAATAAATAAATGGCATTTTTTTTTATTTCGCCCATGATAATATCTTTTTTTTTTGTTGGTTTGTGATAAGTTTCTTTCTCACTCTCATATATGACTTGGTTAATATGCGTACCTATGTATAGTTGAATTAAATAATTTTGTTTGAGCAGATGTCGTACATTTATTGTTTTTTATCCTGGCTCTGATATACACATATAAATTGCAGAAAAATCAAGCTCATGATTATCATTGAATTGATTAAATATTATTTATGTAGCACAAAATAATTATTTCCATGCATATTAATGATGAGTAGTGACAAATTATCACGATTATTAATGAAAAATTAGCTGTTATCTGTTGATTCAACGCTTCTAGACTTTGTTGAAATCTGTTAATTGAACTCAAATTGATGAGATTCGAATAACAATGAAGATTTGCATGAATAAAAGCAAATGCATGAAATAATAAAACCTTTCAGCTTACTGCTCATTCTTTCTGCTATTATTGAAATTTTTCTAGCATAACTGAGAAGTGAGATGTACAGAAAATAATAAAATATATATTTATATGCTACTATTGTGATATTGTAGTTTATTGAACTTATTCAATAATAATATTTTGTTTAAAATCATCGAGTGTAAAAAGTTGTGCAATATTTTGCACAACTTTGATTCAAATCAAATCGAGAAAATTATAATTTCATATTTATACATATCTATGATCAAAATATGTTATATTCGCATAGCGTGTTAAAAAGTGATAGATAAAAAGTTATTTATCGTGCATTAATGTGAAGGTTTGACAATATTTAATCATCAAGCATCTGGTATATATTTATAATTGGCACTTAATACACAATTTAAATCCATTTATCAATTTTCACAATTTATCATTTCGAGAGAATTTAGAGCAACAAATTTTATTACGAGAACATTTTCTTTTTTTGCATATACTTTATCATCAATTTTCATCTTACTTTCAAATTATTGTAATTTTATGTCCTTCATCATCTCATCTCTCATATCGCGTTCCGTTTATTGTATTATTATATGACATATTTCTCTTTTTTTCCACACTGACTAATGACAGCGCGGTGATGGAAAGTCGAGTTTTTTTTCATATAATGTGTACACATGGTAAAATAAGAAAAATCATGATAGTTTGTATGTTATAAAACTTAAAACAAATTGAATATATGTCGACTGATTCTCAAAATAAATATTATGAAGTATCGTTTTCTATTAAAGAAAGAGAAGCAGCATGAAAATCTTTTATTAAATTATTCACTTTTTGAAAGATGATATTTCTCTTATTTTCGCTCTCTTTCTCATTCATATTTTGCGTAGTCTGTTGATTACTTGTTACCATCATCATGTCCATATCATAAAGTAACATCATTACTAACTTACGTTGCCATGCCGTATTGAGCAGCAACATTGAAACGATGAATATGAAAAATTATATTTACTAATTGAATCAACATTTTGTCGAAAAAAAAGTTCCTCTGTTGCCTCTACCATTAAAGAAGCAAAAAATCTCTTCTACATTAATTTATTCTATGTCATCGTAAATGACTTTTCTCGTCTTCAATCAATTATGCGTTGATGCCTTTTTCTACTTTATGTACACATTTTTACTGTAGCTTAAATGAGAGTAAATTTAATTAACGTCATTTTTCATTTTTTTTCTTTCCCAACTTTACTTTCTTTTTTATGAAATGACACAAAAAATGTATTCTAAATGTTATGAAGTCTGGTGCAAAAATAAACATATCGGATGGATCTTGTCCTGAAAGAATTGTGACTGTATCTGGTTCAAGCAGTGCTATTTATAAAGCATTTACACTGATCACAAAAAAATTTGAAGAGGTGAGTAAAATTTTCATAAGTATTTTGTAAGTAATTTAGACTGATGCTCTTACAATGATTGTGTAAGATTTTAGTTAACTTGCAATTATTAGAAAAAGTTTTGAATGTTGCAACATGAGCGAGCAACTTCAAAGTGCACTTAAGTTCAACTTAAATCTTCCTAATCAAGAGCAATCTCTATCAATACGTTTCCTTTCTTTCCTCAAGACATATAGAAAACCTTTTATTGCGCTTAAGGATGATTTCTTTCTCTCTCCACACCCACTTACTTAAATGTTCATGTTTTCTTTATGTATTTTCATCCCTACCGCTTTATCTATTGTTTTTATATTGATTTACAAGTGAATGTCGATTTAATTTTGATTCATCACAAATAAAAAATATTTTTATTTGTCTGTCTTTATTTAAATATATGTTATAACATTAAATCGACCATCACTTGTAAATAAAACCACAGAATAAAAGAAATAACCTCAAGCTAGCTGTAGTGAAGATAAATCGCAGAAGATATTTTATCTAATATTCATAAGGAGTAGTTTTGCGTTGAAAAGATGAACAAGCTGTGGAAGCTTAATATATATGTCTGAATTTGTAGGTATTTTATTCTATTAAAGGATGAAAATACTTAATGAAGCGAAATATTTGCTTGCGGTTCTTTATGATGCGGTTTTGAGAGAGAAAATTTTTCATCTCCTTAAGCAATTTCACTTAATCATTTTTTATTCTATTTTTTTTATCTCTTATTCTATCATCATCTACTCAACAACATATATATAAAATAAAATATCAGTGGTGTTCCCAATTTAATGACGTCAGCACATCAAATGGCAAAACACAAATTCCACTCCGCTTAATTGTTCCAGCAAGTCAATGTGGATCTCTAATTGGTAAATAAATTTACACTCAGATTTTAATTTTACTTTCTTTCCTTTTTGTAATTTCCCTCATCATCGTGTCTTATCGAGATAAAAGAAATAAATATCTCTTCCACTTGTATCTGTTTGCAAAAAAGCTCAACAGAAAGTTCAGAAACCCTGAGCTTCCCTTTCTCTATCAATTTGCTTTAATTTCATTCTTTTTTTTTTACTAACCTAGATCTCTCGCCCGCGTAAATGTGTAGCAGAGAATGTACTTTTTCTCATTTTTTATTATGATTTTAAATTAATTTTATTATTCAACAAATCTCAGCCATTGCTTATCTTGATTTGCCCTTCATTCATTCGTTTTGTTCTCTTACATTATACAAAGCTCTTGCGCGAGTCAAAGTATGTACACACTGTAAATTTAAAAAGAGAAAAAGTCTTTTATTCATTTCTTTTATTTGAATTTCTCCCTCTTTCAATCGCAATTTTTCAATTTTCGATTTTATACGCGCACCAAAAACAGTAAAGCGTGCGAAAGAGATCGATAGAAATCGAAAATAAAACAAATTTCTCTAATTCTTTTTTGTACTTTTTCTAAAGCGTTCCCTTCAAACGTTGTTGAAATTGCTTTATATTTCCATGCTTTTACATTCATATTTGCATTTAATTAAATTATAAAAATCAGCAATTTCCCTTATTTCTTCTTTCTTTTTTGTTCAATTCGTTCACCACAGTGCTTTACTCATCTTTTTTAACTTATTCAGATTTCTTTCTTATGTATATGTTTTCTATCTATCCATAATGTGCCTATGTAAGCAACATTTCTTGTTACGTCACATCATTTTAAAGCACAAGGGATGATATTCAAGTATAAATGTATTCCTTGGCGAGTAAAATGAGCAAGCGAATAAAATCACTTTCCATATTGATTTTCATTCTTTCAGCTTTACATTATTATTATCATTTAGGTACCTTGAAATTTATATATTCCATTGGGTATATGACATCCATTCATCCACGCTTTTCTTTTTCTTCTTCCATTCCCCACTTTGTCTGTCTTTCATTCTGATAGATTATCATCTTCAAAATGCACTTACTCGTTGCTTACTTCACGCTCATCTCTTTTCAATAATCCATTAAAATCATTTTCTTTACTTTCTTTCTCTCACCCTCATACTTCATTACTATGAGGAGCAACAATGAAAATCAAATCTCGTCCTTAAACCAACCTCATTCTTTTGCCATTATTTTAAGTGATTTAAAGGGATTTAGAAAATGAATTTCAATTTTTTTCTCATCATTTTTTATCTTCTCTTTTTTTCCGTCTCGTCTCGTTTATTTTACGCTTCCTATTTTACAACAACATAATGTATATGCCTTTTTGGTTTTTGCTGATGATGGTGCCGCTACTCGCACATACACAATGATCTCAAAATTATCATCAAAATTGCGTGAAAAATGTTTTCATTTACTACATAATCATGTATATGAAAGGCAAGGGCGGATCAAAAATTAAAGAGATTCGTGAAGTGACCGGATGCTCAATTCAAGTAGCGAGTGAAATGTTGCCAAATTCTACAGAACGTGCTGTTACATTAACGGGTTCATCTGATGCCATCACTCAATGCATTCATCAGATTTGCTGTGTTATGTTAGAGGTAAGTATTTTTGTTCTTTTTAAGTATTTTTTAACGATATAAGAATGAATTAAAAATATAATTCGACTCTCTTTGTCATAGCAAATCAGTATCGTGTGAAAATTTTCACTTATTTATTTGAATAAAATTTTCAATGTGAGAGAGCAATAGTGTTGTCATGACCCAAAACTAAGTGATAGTTCATGTTTTTTCATCATCCATAAATGCGCCCTTTGAGACTTTAACCAAAGTTTTATGATTTTTCTCACTCATACTGTACATGTACAGAGTATATTTATGTACACATGATGATGATGATGCGAAACTCATGCACACATAAAGGATAATAGAATGATATATAGAGTATATATGAAAAGAATTATGAGACTATAAGTACTCACCATGCACAACAGATCATATACATATACACAACATGTCTCTTTTATTCTCAATAGAATTAAATTCAACATAGTTTAAATGCAATGCATTTGAGCGAATGAAAGTGATATTATTATGATAACATGCACCTTTCTTTCTATCAATCATGATTTTGTCGGTCACTTTCTCTCTCTTTCTAAAAATTGTCGCTTCTTTCTGCTGGCTATGATAATACTCACCAACTCATCAATATCATTTCCCACTGGAAATTATTTTATGAAAAACTTCATGTATGAGAAAATGTGTATATGAAAAGAGAAAAGAAGTGAGGGAATTCACAAATAAACTTTGTTGTCAATTTAAAAAGTCACATTGCCCTCATGTCATTTAATAAACTTAACCCTTCTTATTCATCACGAGCGAATGGAATTTAAATTTCATTGAAATAGCAAAAGGAAGAAAGAAATAAGTTAATTCAAATTTTAAAAATTTATTTATTAAACTACTAATAGGATGTACTGTAGAGGATTTGTTGAATAATAAAGTAGAAATTCCCTCGTTTACTCGTTCGCTCTTGTCTAGGCGGACGAAGGTGAAAGCAGTAGAATATACTATGATGTTATGTTTAAAAAATAAAAAAATGACAAAAGCGGCTTATTGTGGATACAATAACAATTTATTTTTCTCTCTTTCTCGAAATGATTATATAAAAAAAATTTACATTTCTGGCTAATGTAATTATATCTCATGTAATTTTTAGTGTAAACATTTCCCTTTTTAATCCACTCACATACTTACTTACTGAAAGGATTCGGTCGTTTCAGAAATTCTCTAGATGAAGTGAAGGTTCATTCAATGTAGGAAAAAAACTGTTTGCTTTTTGGACAAAAATTGAATTTTTTTTTCTCTATTCAAGAATTTTTTGATTACATTTTACATAACAGACAAAGAGCTATTGTATAAAGAATTCTAGTTGAATGAGCAATCAGTTGAATTTACCCAAGAGGTAACCAAAATTCCATTTTTCAATAAGCTTTCATTATACATTTTCCATAAAGCAGGCAAAATATTGAATATTTTATCACGATGCTTTCAATGGCAGAATAAAGTTCTTTTTATCGAAAACTACTCACTAGCGATAGTCATTATTTGATATGACTTGTGTAATAAAAATAGCCCATGAATAACAAATTTTAATTAAATTTTCTTAGTAATAAAAAAATTGAGTTGCCAGTGCAGAATGAGCTTTAATATGGTCTCATTTGAGAATTATGCAATTCGTATGTACAGCAGCAATTTTATATTATTTCTTTCGCTTGTAAAAATAGAGTCATCTTTAGGGAGTTATAAAATGATTCAATGTTGCTCATTTTTCTCTCTGTCTTACTGTGCTGCGTTCTCATTCAAATCGATCACAATTTTACTCCCGCACGTTGAAGTATTAACAGCAAATTTTTGTGGCCACAGATGCACTTTGTTTTATTTCAATTTAAATAGCAATCGCAAAATTTTTCCTTTATTTTTTTCTCGTTCTTACTGCCATCAATTCAATGTAGTATGGTATGACATTTTTGTGATTGTCATTCGTCATTTAGAATTTTTCCTCTGTCTCTCATTCATTTTTGCATATTCTACTGGGAAGTTCTGAAATAAATATAAAGAGTTGCGGAAAGAGTGAAGCAGAGGGTAAAATAAAATTGGTTAAAAACAAGTGAAGACGGTTCATATATATTTTTTATGTTACAGAACAATCAAAAACCGTCATACATATTTCCATCCTTTATTTCAATGCTATGAAAAACAACAGTGGAAACGAGAATTCTATTTTTCTTACAAACAGAAACAAAACAGAATGTTATTGTAAATTTTCGTGTTAAGTGAATAAAAATAATTTTCTTCCATTTACACTAGGGTCACTTATTTTACAATGAATACCTTTGAACATGATTGCTATGTGCTGTGACAATAGAGAAAAAAAATTTCATCGCTCAACAATGTCCAAAACATGCTGATGTTTTCATAATTGATTTGTTGAATTTTCTCATGCATAACTTTTTTTTTGTTTTTCTTTTTCATTTTGCAGAGTCCCCCCAAAGGTGCAACCATCCCTTATCGACCAAAACCGCAAGTAAATGGACCAGTCATTTTAGCCAATGGTCAAGCATATACCATACAAGGAAACTTTGCTGTACCAACAGAGCAGGTAAATATTTAATTAAGCCATCATCTCCTTTCCCGAACAAATATATTTTGCAATACAACGTTGTTGTTTATGTCCCTTGATTGTGCTATAAAAAAAGAAAGAGACACACAATTGGTAGAAAGAATTTCTATATTCATGCTGAAATTACAAAAAAGTAAATTGTCTATTCAACATTTGAAATATGATATCAATATAGTAAATAACAGTAAAAAATGTGTCTAATAAGTTCATGTCGATGACACATCGTCGTATGTGTTTGTATCGAATATTGGAGAGAAGAAAAAAAATAAATAGTGATAATAATCGTATCGATTAGTCGATACAATACACCTCTCTCTTACTTATATTTATTATTCCTTATTTATATATATCCCAACCTTACGCCCATCTATTGATTGAATTTTTATAGTGATTATAATATAATTATATTAAAAAGAGTATATTGTGTCCAACTATACATATATGCTAGACATGCACAGTATTTCCACTATTTTCTGGCCTTCACGCGGGTATTTCGGGTCTGACAGATCCCCTTTTGAAAGGATCACATTTACAAGGAGCAGTGCCTCCGCATCATTTTCAACAGCTGCCTGATGTGAGTGTTGAAACAAATTAAATCACAAAACAAGTATAAAAATACTATTTATTTTCCCCCGTAAACAATATATCTAGTTAATTTTTCCCTTTATTTTTTGAATGTTGGTTCATTGCTGCCCAATCACATTTCCCCCCGCCTACCTCATTGATATTATTTTGTAATCAATTTTCCTACCTTACATGTTTTAATCATTTATTAATTATTTTGTAATCAATATTTCAATTTTACTCTGATTTTGTCATACATTTCCCTAATGTAAAATGAGCTATTCGCTTATATGCGTGTGTATATTATTCAGTAGAAATGGCTTAGAATCTCTTTTCTGTTAGCTTTTATGTCCCATACCTTCAATACCATTAATATTAAATTCATTTACTTTGTTATTTATAACTCATTCTCTGAACCAGTCCGCGTTCTTCTATTCTTCTTTACCTTTATCTTAATGTGTGTGTTATGTAGGTGAATCCTCTTGTGAAATTCCTCCATCATTAATTTGAGTTTGATGGTTTTTGCTTTAGTCTCTCTCTCTCTCTCTCACTCATTCATTCTCTTTATATATGTATGTATCCCATAAGGACTCTATTGTTGTTCACCTTCATTCGTATAAAATTATTTTTCTCATCATCCTTTCTGGTCAATATATTTTTTATGTGTATATAAATTTTCTTTTTTTAATGTAGAAAGTGGTTTTATCTTTAGCGCATTTTTGTATAAAATTTATCGAAATAAACCAATTTAACCTTTCAAATGAAATCTTCAATCATGTAAAAGTATAAACCTCTTGGTAGTTTTTAGCGAATTTTTGGAAAAAAATACGCTATTATATTCACTTTGGCTGGCTGGCTGGCTGGCTGTTCGGCTGGGCGCTGAGATTTCTTAAACTATAATAGTTAGAAACTTCGGGCTTGTTTTAAATGATCAATTTCATTGCCCTAATATGCAGGCACTTCTTTATATTGAGTTAAATTACTGTTGTGATTGACAATTTATGAAAATATACTTCATAACAAAATTTTCTGAACATACGCAACTTTTCGAGAGTGCGTTCAGAAAAACAAATTTTGAAATCACACTAACTGTATTAGAATCAACATTTTATTCAAGAATTATTAATCATTATATTCTTAAGAAAATTTTATAATTCTTCTGATTAAACATTTACTATTAAAAATATGATAACTTTTTTTGATGTAAAATTGTTAAAAGACACTGATCTGTTGCACCAAAATTGCTCTAATCGAGTATGATGGCACATATACTGATTAATTTCTGGTTGTGTATTGTATTGCTTATTAAATGAAATTTTGCAAAAATATTTTTCCTTTGTATTTTAAAAAATTTAATAACAGTTTTTCAGTTGTATCAAAAATGCGCTTTTATAATGTTTTCTTTGTTTGTTACTGCTAATTCCTATTAACCAATATACTAATTATATAGAAATTGTTCTTTTGTTCTAAAACATTCTCTCAAGAAGTGGCTGAGAGCAGGGAAATTATGTAATTTTTTCCGCTTGTACTTTTGCCTGATGTACTTTTACCTTACTTATTATACATACATGATATTCGAGGCATAAAAATTTGCTTGCTCATGTATGTATGTACTTGTGTATACCAATGAGAAGAGATGGAAAAAGTTCTCTCTTTAATGATGATGATTATAATGAAGATGAAAAACTAACTTTTTACATTTATGTTGTGATACAAACATTCTATACTTTGATGACGATGATGATGAGAGAGAAAGGTGAGAGTAAGGAGAAGGAAAAAAGGTTGTGTTCTGTGTAATCATATTATGTGGTTGAATATTATAAATGATATTTCATTTTATGATTGCTCCCAAAATCCCACCACAGAACTAAAAAAATTACTGAAGCTTACACGTAAAATAGAAAGAGAGATACATACATCTTTTTTCTACTCATTCATTACTATATAATATTTTGTTGCTATTTGCTGCTGGCATAGTAAAATTTATTTATTTTCTTGAATTGCAATTTTCCTCTTTCCATTTTTTTGTCAAGATAAAAACAAACTTTTAAAACGACGATTAAAATTCATTTCCTTTTTAAAGAAATTTTTTATCTTCAAAAAAAAAACGGAAATTGAACTTTTATATAATTTAAATTAACAATTTGGATAAACAAACATTTTTGCTTTTTGAAGTGTATTTATGTAGACAGTGAGTGAGTAGGAGAAAGACAAAATACCTGATACAATAATATTGATGTCAATTGACCCCTGTGGCAAGAAATTCTAGAATACTTTATCAAAGCTACATAGTAGAAAAGAGAACTACAATATTTATGAAATGATCTGCATGACGATGGTGAAAAGAGGAAATGTCTTTTGCTATATTAATCCTTTAATATTTCATAGCATAAAAAAGAATCTTTAATGAAATTTAATAATATTGCTGTTGTCATCTTTGAAAAGGAAAAGGTTTTTTATACTGCTTTGGCCATTGTTCATTCACCCGGCAGTCGTACCTGCGCTAAGTCTTAAGAAAACATAAAGTTAAGGAATGAAAATGTAAAGTAGATACCTGCAACAATAGGAACAGCGGCAACAATTTTCAATAGAAATAACGACGATGACGACGACAAAGAAGGGAAAAATGACCCAAAACATTTGTGTTTGCTTTATGCAATAAATTATAGCGAGAGTGAGTGTAAAAGAAATGAATTTTTCAATGAATGAAAAGTACTTTTTTGGCTTCTCGTTTTTCCTTACTAGCACATCCTTCTCTTCTTTATTTTTCACTATTCGTTTAAACCCAATGAAACCCTTCTTTGTCCCCACAATATGTTGTTTCTACTTCTAAATATATACGACCAAACCACCTGCACTTCTATTTTACGTGTGTCCATTTTGGTTATTTCACTCTTTCCATTATATAACCTTCTTTCCTTCCTTCACGTTTCTCATCTTGTTCAAATGTTTCTTTCTCTTTCTCGTTGACTTTTTTTGCTTATTTTGTCTTGTCCACGTAAATATATTTATTTTTCCATACAAAACAAAAAAAAATGTTAACAACAGTTGACCGCAACATCAAACCACACACATGTTTCTCCATTTATCTCCTCATTTTATGTATTCTTTTGCTTCTTCCACAACATACCACTCCAAACCTCAATGTCCACATTTATTTTTTACACTTTCTCTCTTATCCATTCTGTGAAAAAGATTTTTATATATTCGTAACAACATTTTGTTTTTCTTTAGCTCAATCTTTTTCAATTTCCTTCTGATTTCTATTCACCTTTAGCGGTAGACCGATATTTTTTCCAATTCTACCTGCTACTGCTTGAAATGTTTATTTATCTCGTATCCTACACATTTTATTTTTCCTCCTACAAACTTTTCTTTCCTACTGTATTTCATTTTTGGATATTAGCAGCAATGTTATTGTTTTTGAAACATTTGAGTGATGAGACCAACCAACATATTTTGACCACTCTAATCCAACTACTCTTTTCCGCTATTCATCAACAATTTTATATTTTTTAATAATTTTTCCTCTATATGTATGGTATTTGAATGTGAATGTATGAATGTTTTTTTATGTTTTCAACCTGTCCATGTCAGACTTTTTCTCTCCATTTACAAAAATATTTAATACCATAATGTGAAGCCAGAAAAGAGAAACTTTTTATAAATGGGAAAAATCATTGGAATTTTTATTTTTAATCTCGCTCTCCTTTCTTAAGCTAGAAATATTTCTAGCCTATTAACAATTTTTTTAAAGAATGAAAAGTAGAAGAAAAGTATTTTTAATTACGCTGTGTATGTAATAGCATTGCCAGCAGCTTTAATTTTATATATTTTACAAAATGAACCCTGCTAAACCTTCATCTATAGAAAGCTTTCGAAATTCATTTATTTTCACTTTCCTTTCAAAAAAATCCCTAATGGACAATGGCTCGTAGAATTAAAAAAATCATTTATAAAATAAATAAATCACAACATACGTTATAGCGAAAAAAAGATTGGTGAAGGGCAAATAACACGGGCAACATAAAATAAAAATTTAACAACAAACTTTTCTCTCTCCTGTAACTTTCCATCTCTTTCTCAACCCTTAATGGATGTTCCAGCATATTATAACCTGAATCTCTTTATATAATTCTTATAAAATGAAAACATTTTATTTTACAACAAACTAGCCCTCTTTCTCATGCTTTAATTCTCGCGAAAATAATGAATGCGTGCATAAAATTTAAAAAAAAAAATTTTATAAAATTATTTCTTACTTTACAGATGACTGGACTTACAAAAAATCCACTTGCTGGTCTTGCCGCTTTAGGTCTTGCTGGAGCAGCTATTCCATCGAATACAAGTGGATTAAATCCAACAGGTATCAATAACTGTAATTGCCAAATTTAGTATTCAAAAACTTTTTCTTTCAATTCCTTAATTTATTTGCAAAAATTCTTCCTACTTATATAGTTTTTTTACCTTTAAAATCTTGAGTAAAAAAACTTGAAAAGAAAATGTTAACTAATTTCAATTTTTTTTACTCAGCACTTGCTGCTCTTGCTGGCTCACAATTGCGTACGACAGCAAGTAGAACGCAAACAAATACACAGCAGCATGAAATGACGGTGCCAAATGATTTGATTGGTTGTATTATTGGCAAAGGAGGAACGAAAATTGCTGAAATTCGCCAAATATCCGGTGCCATGATTCGCATATCAAATTGCGAAGAACGTGAAGGTGGCAATACTGATCGAACAATTACAATTAGTGGTAATCCAGATGCTGTTGCATTGGCTCAATACTTGATCAATATGAGGTGAGTTTATATATCCATTTTTCTCATTTAAAAAAATAATAAAAGAAATAAATGTTTGATTATCGACTCATATCTCAGTAGAATAGATCTCAAAGTATACTCAGTGTTAAAACGAAAAAAAAATGAAAAAGAAAAACATCAAACGAAACTTTTTTTAACTGAAGATTCAATGCGTGCTTTTTTTGTGTTTTGTCTCTTTTTGTACATTTTCGTTTTACTTTTTTTTTGTAAACGTCCAAGACTTTTCTTTTTTTGTTGTTTTTATCTTCACGAAAAACATACACCAAAGAAACCATATTTATACAGTCTTATCTCTCTCCTCCCTAAAATCTATTATAAAACACGAGCGAATAATAAAAAGTCAAGAGTAAAATGCTCTCTAGAATAGCGATTAAGTTTTTGGCCATGGCATTATTTTTTTTATTGTTATTACTTTATTGTCATTGTATTGTTTCAAATGAAAGGAAAAATAAAATTGAGCGCAACAACAAACTGATAGAGAATACTAATCTACACAAACAAAATGAAATTGAAAAAATATATAAGAATTCAATTCCTATATCCACCCTTGTCTTGTCCATAAAGCTCTTTTTTATTTATCTTTCATCACCAACACACAAATCTCAATGAATTAATGATCCATTACACATTCCCACTCAACATTAATTCCATCAAATTGTTGTTTGTTGTTGCTCACATTCTTAATCCCGCTCTCACGCATTTTCCCACATTTATAGACACATTGAAAATGTAAAATAATTTTATTTTGTATTCTGTATATTTCTAAATGTACATATAAATACTTTTTTCTATCTCTCTCTCTCTAGTATTGTACCTTAATATCCCATCATTTTGCCATATGTATAGCCAAAAAACGATTCCTAATTACCATTGTAAAGATGTATTGATCCCTTCACTCCCACACCACCGAAATCATCATCAAAAAGCACTGCCGTTAAAGTAGCAAGATTCTGTTATTTTTTTATATTATTTCCTAAACACAAATAAGAAAGAATGTTTTCATTTTTCCACATTATAGCACATCAGCCAGTAAAGAGAGCGAGAGAAAAATGAAATTATGAAGAGAAGTTGTTTTATATAACGGCACAAAGCACACAACAAACTTTTCTCATTCGCCTCGCATAAATTTTCATAGCAGAATATAATTTTTTGTGCTATTGCTATAAACTTTTCACATTCCTTAAGAATTTTCTCTTTTCCTTGTACTCTTTTTTTCTCTTTTGTTATTCCTGTGTGTGATTACAGACAAATCTGTGAGCACCAACCACCCATCTATACAAATACATACATATATACATATTTGTATTTTTATAAAGCGAAAAAAGATCCTTTCATCATAAAGTTGAATGTGAAAATGAAAGAAAGTTTCCTTACTTTTCCTCGTTCCCCTTTCTATCTTTCTAACTTTGTAAACACTCACATATTCTCTTTTTTATAACCACGACATGATGATGACGATGACAATATGTTTTTTTTTGTCAATGATACACTTTTTTGAAAAATTGTTTTTTTTTTTTTGTATAAATTCAATCATCAAGAGCGTTCAAGGAAAAAGAGCGAGAAAATTTTCTTTATCGAAAAAGAAATGACTTTTGCCAGTGATAAGTGATGTGAATATTTGTAAGGAACTTTTGCGATAAAGTTCGACGCTGAATTATCCATAAAATCACAATTCTCTCTCTCTATAAATTCCCTATATTTTATATCATATTTATTCGCTTAATAAGTTTTTTTCTATTATCAGTTTTGATATTTCGTTATTTATTTTTACTTTCGTAATCCCTGCATGCATGTTCTCTCAATCAGAAAGAATTTTTTTAGTTATTGAAAATCGTATTTGTTAATTTTTTATTTATATAAGTAGCCGAAAACCAATCTATCTATTCTATTTGAAAAAATCCCACCTTAATTTAATTTCTAAATGAACCAAAAATCTTTAAATTTTCATTTATATTTTATTTTAAATTATCAATTTTGAACCCCTTCAATCAACATCAATCCTTTCTAACCACAAAAAATTTTTTGTTTTTTTTTTCGATCCTTTCTCTTATATATATTCCTCAACAGCGTCGAATTGCAAAAGGCAAATTTGGCACAAGAACAAGCGACTGGTGCCGTCGCCGTCAGTGCTACCACGAATGGAACAACTACAGGTGGAGCAAATTTAACTACTACGTCAGCAACTGTTGCGACAACGAATAGTAATAATAATAATGTTGCAAGTGCCGGCACAGATTCGTCTCAAAACACTGCCGCACTGGCATCCGCTATACCATTAGCTCAATTACTTGCAAAGCCAGGTGCACTTAATGCTCTCACCAGTCTCACAGCACTGGGTGGCTTAACAGATTTATTAGGAGGATTAACGAATCTCGGACCACCTGTACAAACGACGGGCGTTCATCGTGCTAAGCAATTCACCACGCGACAACGTCCCGCTTCCAACAATCCTAATATAAATAGTAATGATGTGAACAAATTGAAAAGTGAAAGAAGCAAATTCAATCCTTATTAAGAGAATTTATTTCGTTATTTTATTTTATCAACCCGACTATTAATACTACTATAACTATAATTATTATTATTATTAACATACGATTATAATTATTATACATAGTAATGCAAGTTTTAAAAAAAAAGCTGAAGAAAAGACGTCATCGGTGATGAAATTTGTTTTTTGTGTAGAAATCATTTAATTTTACCACTACTCTATCTATCTATCTACTTACATATATCTATATATATATTATTCTTCCTTATTTTTTTCTGTTTCTATCTTTCATTAACTTAAGAATTACTTTAATTCATTTTTTAAATATCTATGCAATGTATAATGAATGAATGAACGAAAATATTTGTTATCATGCCAAGGACGATCATTTAATGAAAAACTTTATCATCTTTATGCTCTTGTTAGTTTGTTTCACGAAAAAAATTTCTACATCTACTTTCTCCCTATCTATCCTATATTCTTATATATGTAGATGTAGGAACTCTTGAAAGTACAGGAAGAATGAAACTTTTACAATTATCAATTTTATCCTCCGAAAGATGTAAGAAAAAATTTTTTAATATTAAATTTAAAAAGAGATTCTTTTACGAAGTGAATGATGCTAATCTAGTTGAAACGAATTACGGTTATGAAATTGAGGATAAAAAAACTTTTAGACAATGAATAATGAATAAAAAAAATATTTTTAAAAGTAAAACGATTATCGATATATCTTTATGGTAAAGATATTAAAAAATAAATGAGAGAATCATTCAAGATTCTTTTATGATGTATGTATTTCATTTTTTTTATCAATATATAATAAGTATAGTAGATCGACATAAATGCATATACATACTTTTGAAAAAAAAAAACAGTGCTATTGATATAGTAGTCAAAAAAAGTTCAATCGGCCCCAACGCGAACAAAATGAATAGTAGAAGTTTTTATGAAAATAATATAAAAAATATTAAATCAGGAAAAATAATGATAAAAATCCAATATTTTTTGAGTAGAAAACTTTTTCTTCGGCTTTTTGATAAAATAAAAATGAACAAAGAAAAAAAATTGTTTATAGAAATTATGAAATGATCCATAAACAAACAAAGACAATGTTTTTAAAAAAATATGTAGTACGATATATATAAAATCGTCGTGATCTGATTTATAATATAAATACATACAATTAATATTAATGATGAGAATACATTTTAGTCGTCTTGAATCAGGTAGAATGATGCAAAACAAATCACTTTAAATTATGCATATTATTCTGTTTAGACTTTTAAGTAAAATCAACTAAATTTTCATTCTCTATTTAAAATAAACTTGACATCGAAATTTTTCTCTAAATAATTCATATTTTGTTTTTTGCTTGCGATTCCTTTGAATTACCACCTATGACCACGACATCAAAGATGTTTTCTTGAACAAAATTTTTGACCAAAATGGAAATCATTGCATTTAAAAAAATAATTCATTCATATTTTCATCAATCATGAAAATAAACCAAAAAATATATCAAACATTTTAAGAGTGCTGTTAAGGTGCGCAAGCAGAGATCAAAGTAAAATTTTACAAAATGGAAATTTGACCATTTATTTTTAATCTTAATAAATTTTCTTCTACTAACTTGTATATTTTAATGAAAAATTGAATGAATGGTCTGACTGCCATATCATTTAGAAAAAGCCAAAGTTTCCTTTTATTCATCTTTTTAAATATCTGCATCAACATCGATTTATTTACTTATTTATATCGCCAACAATATCTCAAATTATTCAATCCTATAAAGAAATAACTCATCTCTTGTTTTGATATAATTTTAAGATGTTTTATAAACAATCATACATGCATAATAATAAATAAATAAATATCAGAAAATGGTCAATTTTCTATTCAACTTAATATGATCTATATTTCCTTATACATAATATACCTATATACAAACATACAACCAGAAATTGAAAATTTGAAAAAAAGTGTAGAAAAGGAAAGAAAAAAGCAACTTTGTAGACTTTAAGTTTTAAGTGAATCAATCAATTTTAAAATTGAATTAATTATCATTGTTATAATGAATGTAAGCACAATTTAATATTGATTATAATTGAGTTAATTTATTAAACTCGATACTTTAATTTTATGCTGACTGCTTTGACATGAAAAGTTTTTGATGTTTTTAATACTGTAACTGAATGGGTAAAAAAGCTTATTAAAAAATGCACATACAGATACATACGACAAACTTTCTGTTTCATTATTTTTTGAAAGGGATAGTAACCCAATCATCGTAACATAATAGTAGATACCAAATTTAAAAAATGATAAAATTTTTAAATCATTGACAACTATAATGAATGTCGAGAGTGGATAAGAGAAAAGAAATAATGGAGTCATTCGATTTCGGCTGTTGACAGAACAGCCAGTTTTTTAAACGTGACATAATACAAAATGTCAATAAGCTGAATTGAGTTGAAATGGGTATACCATACAAATTTTTTAAAAAAAGAGATGAGTACGTAATGTTGATATAATGCAATTTTTCTCCATACATATATTTTTTTATAAGCATTAATTGTTGGAAATTGACAAGTTAATTAATGATGAAGACAAAGTTTTTTGTGTAATTTATAATTAGATTATACTTGCCTTTTTATTTTGCGACTTGAAAAATGATTCTAGTCGTGACAACAACATAATATGCATCTGTTTTTTTAAAGAGAAAAGTATTCCTTTCCGCTACTTAAAAAATCATTTTTTATACTTTTTTCCAATTTGTTTCTTTTAATGTGCAAGTATGTACTTCTTTGTTTTGTGTCAAATATAATGATAAAAGGGTGAGACAAAAAATCTCTCGACTCAACTTTTTCCCTCTCTCAACTCGACTCAGTGTTAATAGCTTTTATGGTTTTACTCATTAATTTCTCTTCTCTATGCCTTTGTCATTCATTCGCTCATTGTCATACAATTTTTCATTCATGTCACAGTAAGTGCGGGAATAAAAGAAGAAGGACTCTTTTTCCTCAGTGACGGTTACAGTATGATGTCTTACAAACGAGGTTATAATTAATTTGTTTTAAGCTTCCATGAACATTCAAACCTACAGAGCAATGAAAATATATGAAAACATACACAGAAAAACCAACAGCAAGAATTATGAAATATCCCACATTTTATTGTTAGTTTAGCTACAAGAATAATGAGCTTAATATTTAAAAAAAAAATTAACAAAATAAAAAAATTATTCATAATCATAAAAAAAATAAATTTTCTTCTTTTTTTATGCAAAAGAAGTCTTGTTCATTTCCTTCATCAACCTCAACATCTTGAATTCAGGTAGAGATGATTTCTTTTAAAAAATCAGAAGCTTGACAAGACTCTAATTGCAACAAACTTAAAAAGTTTAGCAAACTCTACTCAATCTTTCTTGCTGGCATTTCACTTTCTCTTATTATTATTTTTTATGTGCTGAGAGAAAGCACTCTATGTATATGTATATGCCAATGGCGAAGATGAAATACAGAACAAGATATAAAAAGAAATGTGATGAAAATGAACTAAAAAGTTAGATGAAAACTTCTAAGTAGTAAACAAAGAAAAAAAGATTTCAAATGAATGGCATTAAAAAATAATCATAATTTTTAATTTCTTTCCCGTTTTTCATTATTCATATAAGAATGTTATCAGTAAATAAAATAGTTTTGAGTTTTATATGAATACACAGGAAATAAATCACGAAAGTTTATACGATGATATAAAATTTAATAAGCTAAAAAATTTTGTTATGCGCAAGTCGAGCAGTAAGGACAAAAAATGATTTTTTGAATGAAAACAAAACAAAAAGTTTCAATAAAATAGTTTAAAAAATGAAAAAAAAAAAACTCAAATTTTAAAATTTAATTAAAAATTTTTCTAGATCATCTCGTTGTTGACTTTTTGATTCACAAAATGATGTAAGAATTAAATAGCATTAGAATTTATAATTTAACAGGATAATGCACCGCTCACTCGCCACCAGCACCAACAACTGCGATCTGCAATGCTGCAATTATGAAACAATCATGATGAAAACCCTTATTTTCTCTCTCTCTTTGCCAAAAAATCTCACAAAAAATTCTGCAATGAACGTGCTCATTTATTTTTTTTGTTTACATTTTTCCTCCTCTTCCAACCATAAACCTCCAAAAATTTCATCATACAACCGAAAACAAAATTCTCTTGACGCGTGAACGAAAGCCTTTTTTATTACTTTTTGATCCGCTTGTGCTCGAATGAGAAACATTGCCCTGAAGAAGACTCCATCCATCCATTTACCTACTTACCCGACTGACTCTACCTGCCTGATTTCTTGCCATCACAACCCTATAAACATGCATCAACCTGAAACAAAGCCGAAGTACCTTTTAAATTATTTTCTCCTCCTATATCACACTCCATGGCACATCGTTAACCGCTATCAATTCATGTTTTCTCATTTTCCTTTACAGAATAATGAATGAGGCAGCATAGAAAATGAAAATCTATACAAGACCTCACCTTCACCTGCTTTTATGTTTTCTCGCTTTCTTTTTACTTTCCATTTTTTTCTCCTTTTTTATGTTAAAAAGAGAAAGTTTAAAATTTGCATATCAGATAAATTTTTATCTTTCTAGTACCTATTCTTATTATACATGCATATGTCCTACCTTCACACCATATATTTTCTTTAGTGAATGTAGAATAGTAGAAAAAGTAGTTTATAGTCCTTTTTTGGTAAGAAAAGGAGCAATTGAGTGTTTAGAAAGATAAAAAAGAAAGCTTTTTCCTTTCCATCATTTTCATTAATGATAACATGTCTGAATATCCCAGTTTTATTATCCTTTTACATAAATCAACCAAAATTGTAATTTTCTATTTTTTCTTCTTCTTTTATTTTTTTGAAGGTGAATTTAATTTTTTTTTCCTTTGCTACTTCCTATCCACATAGCGAACAAATTTCCTCCTTTCAAACTCACATTTAACAACCTCTTTCCTCAACAGCATACATTTATACACTTACATAAACTCACATGAATCTATCAGCTTCGCTTCATTGCCATCGGATGTTATCATGATGCAATTTTCATTTAAATTTTCTTCTTTTCATTCATTTTTTTGAAATATATTTTTTAACACGAGTGGAATATTTGTGTGTTTGTGTATCAACATGCACTGTGTTGTAATTATTAAAAATTCAAGACCTTTTCCACTCTCTCTCTTTTTTTGTTACTTTTTATACTTCCTTGCATAAAAAGTAATGATAACCATTGAGTGAGCAGAGCAACACACACACACACACAAATAATGAAAAGAATTTTTTATATTTTTTCAAAAAGAAAAGCGATTCTTTTAGAACTGACTCATTATTATTATTTTATTTTCTGTTTTTGCAATCAAATAAGAATTTTTTTATTTCGCTCAATGTGTATAGAAAGAGTTTTTTACTTGAATAATGAATCAAAATGTATACAGACAGTAAATCATATATGATGAAGCTTGTTTTTTCCTCTCTTTTACTTTGTATAAATAAATTTTCATACTTTATTGCATGTAGATATTTTATATGTGCGAATGAGATTTGCAACACCGAGAGAGAAAATGCTTCAACATTTTTCTCTCATTCGGTTTTTGTATGTTTAAAATTTTATAAACATTCGGTTATTAAAAGTTTTTTTTTATTTCGAATAAAACATCAAGCTTTACCGTATTGTAAATTTTCATTGTTATGATGCTGAAAAATAAAGCTCAAAGCTTTTTATTGCGAGGTGAAACGACTTTGTGATTATTATAGCTGTGCTGTTTGAGAATGAAGCTGTTTAATGCCAATGAATTAGGCGGAACTCTTTAAAAAATATTAAATCGACTCTTTAACTTGAACTTCATTTTTTATCATCGTTTTTCTTTTGAGAAAGAAAGAGAGTGCAAATAAAATGCTTTTCAACTTTTCAAACTCAAAGATCATTCAGTCAGTCATATAGAAACTCAAATAAATTCCAAAAGTTCACTGATTTGAACTTAATTGAGTACCATTTTCTGGCTATGAAAGCTTCAAAATACACTTTAAACTTATTTATCGTCGCGAATGTTAAAATGAACATATTAAATAAAAAAGTTATTTTATCTTGAATTTTTACTTTTTCTATCATCAGAATACAATTTTTCCACTTTGCTTAACCTCACGAGATGCAAAATGTACATTATAAAATATTTACATGCATAAGATTAAATCTACACATAAACACACTCTTAGTTTTCGAGTCATGATTTTTATTTTTATTTTTTTATAATTATAACTTGTACAGAAACTTTTTTGCTTGTAATGAAAATTTTCAATTAAATAATTCACATTAATTTTCTTCTCTTTTTCTCTCTTCTTTAAATAATTATTTAGAATTTCAATGGAAACAGCTGGATTACCTGCATACTCATATATCGCACCGAATCATATCGTCAAAGCACTACATTAAAATGTGAAGCGGCATCAATAGCGTCACTTTTGGATTTTATTATAAATGTCAATCTATTTTCGGTTTTTTTTATTTTATCTTTTACGTCAGCACTGAACTGAAGAGGATGAATTCTTCGAATTTTTTTCTATTGTTTTTTACTTAATTCTGTATCTGATTTAAAAACACTACCACCACTACAACCATCATTATTACAATTACAACACAATTCAACCTTTGTCTACAATTCTCTCACCTTTCATTGTTATTAACAAAAAATGTTAAATATATGTAATATTATTAATATTTAAAAGAAAAATTCAATAATTATTTCAATTTTTGAAGAATATTTGATGACAGGGGTGAATATTGGTATAATTTTTAAAAACTTACAAACAAACATCATGAAATGTCTGGCTTAAGGCAATTAATTATTGAAAAATCAACAGAACTGGAAAGTTATAACGATATACATATAATATTTAATTATTATAATTGAACACATATCGATTGAAGCCGATAAACAAAGTATAACAAAAAACATGTCATAGCTTTTTACTAAAAAGTAAAAAAGAGAATAGACAATTTTGGAACTTTTCTGTTTTATATAAATAAAAATGAGTATTTTAGGTAAAATTTATTCAATTCATTTCGTCGTCTATTGGCTCTATAAAAATGCTTTGAAAGAGGGTCAAATATCCACTCAATAGATGAGAATAAATTGAATACCGTCTTGTGCGGTATCCCCTTGGCTTTCAATATTGATTTCTTACTTATAAGGTGAAAAATTGCTTGTGATTAAACTCAGCTTAACTTGGGTCATAAGCAAGTATATTTCTTAAAGCCTTCCTACAATTTCTTAAGAATCCTCTGTACATTTCTCGTCGTAACTTGCGGCTCTTTTTTTGCTTTCATGTTATTGACAGATTTTTTGTCTCCTTACCTAAATTTTTTTCCTTCTTGTTAACATTTCAAGCATTTACATACTCCTCTAAAAAAACTCAAAAGAAATAAAGTTGTGAAATTAATTTTCACACTTTTTTGAAAAAAGCTTTTTCTGCAAATGACACTTGACTGATGTTGATTATGTAAAATTTCAACTTTACAGTCAATTTCAATTGCGTTTGAATTCAATTAATGTTGAATAATTTATTTTAATTTTAACAAATTTGATCAAGAAAAACTTAAAGTAGTTAAGTAAATAATCGGATATTTACGGGAGATTTGAATTGATGAAATTAATTAAATGGGAAACTTTTGAGAGCAAATAAATATCTGAAAGGCATATATTATATATAGAAGGTTTATAAATAAATATAAAATAAAATAAAGGGAAAGGCAGCATTTGGAGGAGAATAAAAATGTATATTTGATAAATCACGAGAGTTACATATATGAACACACTGACGCATGTAGCGAGAGAGAGATAAACTCATGAAATACACGCGAACATGTATTTTATATATTCTTATATCAATATCCGTTTGGTAATGATTATGAAACATTTAAGGTAAAAGTGATAGCAATTTATTCTCAATTTCGATGTTATTCCTCACCCTCAATATTTTAACCATTAAAACCTTCATATTGGTAGACATACACACATATACAGAAAGGCATTAGTAGTAATATTAAAAGCTAATTAATGCGTGGTAATTGTGTTTGTTTACTTTCGAGAAAAATGAAAGCTTTACTTGCAGACTTATACAAACGTATGCAAATTAAATAAGAGAGAAAAGAAAAGTTTTTCTTTTATAAAATTTATGTAAAGTTCTTTAAAAGCCAACCTTTCTCATTTAACAACCATAGCAATCCTTTTTCAATTAAGAGTATTAATATGATGATGATTTGAATTCGATTTGATGCTGCCATGCTCATATAGAAAAAGTTCAAAAATTTCTGCTTAATTCACATTAAATGTTTTTCAACTTAATCATCAAAACAAATATTTTCTAAATACAACTCAATTATTCACAATCAAACCATTTTCTTTTTTTTCTTCTTGGTATTTCTATTTCATGTATCGATCTCGATATGAAAATTTATGAATAAAAAAATAAATATTTGTTTTTTATGTATTA
Source organism: Polypedilum vanderplanki (assembly GCA_018290095.1). NCBI lineage: Eukaryota > Metazoa > Arthropoda > Insecta > Diptera > Chironomidae > Polypedilum > Polypedilum vanderplanki. The sequence continues at coordinate 29,445,830 of CM031380.1, read as the reverse complement.
CAATATTTGCTTTTAGGGGGCTATTAGTTGATTATCATATCATATATACAAAAATAATAATAATAACGCTAATAAACTCAATAAAACATTTATTCAGTCACTCACTCACTTTTCCCTTAAATTCACACACACACCTCTATAAATATATCTATATTGCCATCATGAAATAAACACAGAAAGCCACAAAAATTGTACTATCATCCTATCATCAACAATGTATGAATATGTGTGCATTCATGATGAGATATTCGAGGCTATGTCACAGTTTCTTTTTTTTTATTATTATTAGTAATTTTAGTCATGAATCTGAGTTTTCTGTTTTTACTTTAACATTATTTTTAATTCTCCATGTGATGATGATGATGATGATCAAAAAAGCGAGAGGAAAAAAGTGTGTGTTCTGAAAGTAATTAGAGCGATTTTGTAATTAAAACTTTTTTTCGCACGCTTTAATCTGAGCTTTAAGAAAAAGAATATTAATTAAAAAACATAATTCAATGAATGAACTTAAAGCTGAAATTCAAATAAATTTTCATGCTAGCTATTTTTGCTCTTTTAATGGTTGTTAAATTAAAAATAATTGAATATTTGGCCCACCGACACTGCAGGCGACATTAATTGGTATGAACTTTTTATCGCTTTAATCATAAAATCGAACCTTTTTAATAATTTTGTTTTTAAAATTGCAATCATCAGAGCAAATAAGAGTTATATTTTGAAATTCAATGCTTATTCACCGGAATGCACTTTCATTCGTGAATATATGCATTAAAAAACAGATTTATGCATAAAGGATAAAGGTCAATAATTGGAACATTTTTATTTTTTTAGTTTTTGCGGATTCCAATCAAAGATTAAAGCTTAAAGTGCGCTTAAAAATATTAATTATAAATTCTGCTCAATAAATCCAGATGATAGCTATTTAATGGTGATGATAACAAAATGAAATTATTAACGTTAATTAATATTAATTATTAAACAAAATGATGAAGATGAAAGACAATATAAAAATATTTATACACTACACACACATGAAGCATTGATTTCAATATTTTTTTTTTATTTCATGATAGTATTCAAAATTTTTTACAATATAAATCACTTTCAATTTTATTAATGTAAAACAAAAATCAATGTTGATTCAATTTATTGAAACAGGAGTATAAAAACATATGTTAAAATTTTGGATACTAATGTATCATAATTTTTAAGTTTATTAAAATACAAAAGAATGATGCAAAAAAAGTTAATAAAATAAGTAAAATTTAAGGAATATTTGAATTGGGAACAATTTATTAAATATAGATTAATAAAATATAAAAAATATTTGTAACTGTAACAATTGATAAAAAATATATTAATAATATATGAAGAGGTGAGAGATACATGCATATAGACACACACACGCAACAGATACATGATTAAAAATTTAATAATTGATAAAAGTTTCTATATATATTATTAAAGAAAGAAAAAAGTCGATAGTTATTTAATGCAATTTTATGTTATATACTGATACTTAGTCGATATAAACATCAAAAAAAAAAATTAAATAAAAAAAATAATTATATACATACAAAACATTTTATTACTGATATAGTTGACTGGAAAGCAAATTAGCAATAAATACAATGGAGTAATGATGAGAAATTTAAATTCTACTCTTGCTAATTTGAAATAAAAGAAAGTTTTTTTCTCATTTTTTATTGATAGAGCTGAATTTTTTGCACATGAAAAATGAAAAAATTAAACTTAAGTTCAGTTTTCAATTCTATTACTATGTCTTTTCAATTTTCGTATTGATTTTTTTTATCATTTCTGTTATTCTTTATAGTAAAAATGAAATAAATTATAAAAAAGACATACATACAGTTATTTCTTCACATAAATCTCAATTAAAAGCACGATTAAACGCTGTAATGAAGTGGAAAAGTTTGCTACTTTTCACTCATTTACATTTAAAAAGAGCGAAAAAAACATACATGAGAGATAAAGTTTTCATGAATATTTAAAAAGCAATATTTTGTGGTAGAATAAAAAAGATGAAAAAATGTCTCAATTAAATAAAATTATGACGACAAAAAAAGCGAACAAAGTTTGTTCTCACGTTTTTTTTATTCTTTCTTTTTGACTATACTAAAAAAGAATTAAATTAAATTTAGAAAAAAAGTACACGTTTTTAGAATAATATTCTAACTAGATGAAATAAAATGATTTTTTAGGAAATTATGATACAGATGACAAATTATGGGATCAAAAACCAAAGAATCATGGATTAATAAGTGAAACTCAATGGTGAGATAAAAAAATTAAAAAGCATGATTGAAAAATTAAAGATTTTTTTTTCTTTTTGAAATTGTTAATTTGAAAATTTATAGTATTAATTGGAAATAATATATTATATATACAAATTAATAACTGGTACTGAACATTTATTTGCTTAAATTTGAAATAAAAAAATATGAAGAAGCTTTAAATTCTTTAATCTTTTTGTTTTATTTAGTTTTATTTTTAATTTTCTGCAATGAATCAAAAAAATTTCAGATTTATTTTACTAAGAATTTAAGAAATTAAAAAAATATTGTGATAAAAACCATCTTTCAAAACCTTTCTTTCAACAATTTTAATTTTCCATTAAATTTTAGTTTTAATTGCTTCTCTGATGCTTTTGTTTTTTTCCTATCATTTCAAAATTTATGAAATAAAACTTTTTAAAAAATGAAGCACTTCAAATTGAATAAAAATGAGTTATTTTTAACTTATGGTTTCATGATTAATTTTTTATAAAATATGATACGAAAGCATCAGAATAAATGCATATTTATGCATTCTTATCCTTTAGATTTTCAAAAAAAGAATTATATAAATTTTTGCAAATTGTGCCAATTGTTAGTGTTATTAGTAAAAGGATTAACTTCCATTTGAGGTTATATGGAAGTAAAAATTGTAGAATTAAAGTTACATATTTTTATTCATGTGTATGTGTTTCAATAATAATTAGAAAAAAATGAAATGAAGAATCAGAAAGACTTTATTCAAAAATATGTTCATTTATGCAGTTTTGCAGAAACAAAAATTAATAGAAAATTTTAATAACATACAAAAAGGACAATCCAAAATTTAAATTGAGAGTTATAATATAAAAAGTGAAATGCATTGATTCATGATATTTGTGAACCCTCTTTTGTCCTGTAATGAAAACTATTTGAATATGATAAATTTGTGAAAAATTATCTAAATGTATTGCACCTACTTTTCTAATTATTTCATAATCCATATTACTTACATATATCCAATCAAATTACATATTCACTCATTCACTCGTTTACTAATGTCAAAAAAATTGAACTACATAAATAACGGATAAAACAAATTAGCAAAAAATTTAACTGTCTCAGACATAGTTAATGTCATTTGTATCCATGCCTACGTTGAGCTGGAGAACAAAAAAAGAAAAATTTTTTTTAAAAACTAATTTTTTATTGATTATAAATGATGAAATATTTCAATATATACACACACATTTATTAAATAACATTTGAAACATTTATATTTGTGATTCAGCATTTGAAGTACATGTTACAAAAAGATTGAAACTTTTTCTGCAAGATAAAAAAAATTGAGCGCATTTTGATCCAACAAAAAAATAATAAAGTGACAAGCGAATTTAAAAAAGAAGCATCAGGAGAAACACTTTCTCGTCGCAAGCAATTAAAAATGACGTGGTTCAATTTTTATGCGAAAACAAAAACAAACTTTGACACATGAAAAGAAAAAAAATTAAATTTGTATTATGTAAAGAAGATTTTTTTTATAAAATGAAAATAAAGCAAAAAAATATCAATTTTCCTGGAAAATAATAAGAAAGAAAACATGAGAGGAATATTTTTTATATAAAATACGTATAAATTTAAAATAAACTTCTTGCTTAATTTGACGGCTCTTTTCGAATCACTTCTTGGTCGAGCCTTTGAATCTCTTTTCTATCCATGTCTATCTACGGATTTTTTATCTCAAGAAGAAGAAAATTATGATTATATACATCATTTTATAAGATATATCAATAAATGCGAGGCAATCATGACACAAATGAATTATGAGAGTAAAACGGAGCTTCACATATTGAATATTAATTATCATGAGAGAGATGAAACATTTTTTGATTGTGAAAATTTTCCTAAATCTAGAAGACATTTGCTATTTGATGTTTACCCATATTCTCATTCACAGCCATAAAGACACGCTATATATAGTAGTCTAATGAGGTAGAAACTATATAAATAATGATTATATATCATCACAATTGATAAATAGTGCAAATTATAAAAGAGCGTATGGCTTTAGGGCAAAAAATTAATCATATTCAAAACACAACAATAATATCTCCTAATTAATTAATGAAATTTTCAATTAATCGTGAACTTTATAATTTTCCTCAAAATTTCAACTTTTCAAAAATTACCAACCGACACTGTTAGCAAAATTTAGAAAAAAATATTCTATCAATGGTCGAATCTAGATTGAATTTATAAAATAATTAAAAAATGTGCAAGTTTCTATAAAAATTTTCATTTGAATTTCATCTTCTTAATCTATTTCTCATGTTACTTTATCAGTAAAAGAAAAAAAATTCGTTTTTTGATAAAAACAAATGATATAAAAAAAATGTCGTATATTTTTGAATTATTAGCCTTCAATTGATATACAGGGTCATGAATAATTAAATTTAAATTATTATAAATAAAAATATTGAAAACAAAAAGAAATATAAACATACACAAAGAAGAGAGAGATTGAAGTTATCTTTACTTAATGTGTTTAATATTTTTGATTAATTCTTCTAATAAATTCTGCAATGAACAAAAAATAGGATGAAAGAAAAAATTTATCACTATTATTTGTATTAGAACGAAAAATGAAAATAAAAATAAAATATATATATGTAATGATGTGAGTATAAAAATTTTCATAAAAATATACTCAAGTAGTATATACATTTAAACACGGTGCCAAATAAAAATCTTATGATTGTCGCCATAAAATTAAAGAAAAGATAAAATAAACAATTTATTTATTAAAAATAACATTGAAACAGAATGAGAAGAAAGATAAAATAGTTTCTTCTTAAAGAATAAAGTGGTTTAGTAGTGAGAAAATGAAACTAATGATAAGATATGAGATATAGCTACATAGAAGCAAAAAGTAACATGATTTAGATGAGATGAAAAGACGATGATGCTTTTTTACTTGCGACAAAAACGTTAAGAAAAAAATTAAAATTTGATATAAACTTTTACAAAAAGAAAGAAGGAAATTTAATAAATATAAATTTTTATTCACATGTTTCTCTCAAAACAAGAGAAAAAAAATATCAAAGAATGATGATAAAAATAATATATTTCTGGGTAAAAACTTGGAGAAAATGCAGTAACAATATATTTCGTAGTACTCCAAATATTCTTTTAATTTAAATTACATTCAATTTAAATCTCAAATGTAATGATGATTCAAAAAAGATTATTGAAAAATTAAATTTCACTTTGAATATTTACACACATAGACACACATACACATACACTTGCAAAAATGGTAAAAAATTGATTTTCTTATCCATGTCTCAATGAATTTGTTTAAATTATTAACATAGAAATAACTAAAATTGATGAATAACTATAATAATTAATGAGGTTATAGATGAAAATAATTGGAAATTTTAATTTTTCAATTTAAATTTTTCAATGATATATGATTCAATAAAAATTACTCATTGTCCTTTATCCAGTTTATTATGTGTATAGCATGAAAAAATACAAAAAAAAAAGAAAAAAAATAAAAAAGAAATTATATCTATGTAAACTTTTTTGCTGTTTTCTTTTAGATTGTTCCAATTCCAGATACTTTTAAAAATATTGATTTAATGTCTGAAAAAGCAAAAGTTTTTAACAAAATGCACAAATTTTTTTTTCAGTATTTTCTTTATTTTATTTTCATTTTTTTTCCATCACTGCCGTATGTATCAACCAACATTAATTATCAACTGCAATTTTAATTAATAAATAATTTGTTTTTAGCCTAAACTAAAATGAACTCTCCGCAATGGTAATAGTAGGTAGTCATTATTTATTGTTTAGTTAAGATTTTTTTCTTAAATATGTCTTTAATATGATTTGATTTTTTTCACTTGATAGAACGATTTTTAAATACTTTTTTCATTTAGATATAATGAAGTAATGGAAAAAATTCATATATTTCATATGTATAATGCGCATAATTGTTTAAAATGTGTAGAGGATTCTTTATGAGAGGGATAAATGTTAATGTATTGTAAATATATATGTATGCATATGCTTCACATTCTTTTATTCTTTCAGAATAAAATTTTAGCAATTTTTTTTTTTCATTATAATTTTTTGGATGTTGCTTCAACAAATATACAATATATAATGCGTGGTCTTGAATGAATGAACGAATGCGTTAATTATAGTCATAATCAACTTGATACCGCAAATTTTCCTGCACATTTTTGTTTGGTTAGCATAATAATAAAGAACAAAGAAATTTTATTTTGTATTATTATTATTACAATGAATAAAAAGAGGGTGAGAGAAGAGAAGAGAAGAAAAATAAAGAAAAGAAAAAAATATTCAAATCAAATTATTAGATATTCATCATTTTGTGTAAGTATTATGTGTAATGTGTTAAAGCAAAAGGTAGTGATGGTGTGGAAGAGCGAAAAGGTAAGTAAGTAATGAATGGAAGTGAGTATCATGCAATCTGATCATACAGCATAACATTATAATTATTATAATGACGAAAGGGTACGCTCTTAAATATTCATAACAAAAATGTGAAGAAAATCACATTTTAATAAAGAAAAGGAATAAGTAGAGAAAAGCTGATTTCATGGAAAATGAAGTTAAATGGTGTGACACAATTATTAATGCTTGGACATTATTATTCAGCTCATTGAGAGAATGGGAAAGAAAATGAAAATAAATTTGTGGACAATTAACAAATTAGACAAATATAGTAACATTAATTACTATTTGTGCTTGCAATGAAGATGCTATTGTTTGAGAAATCAAAAAAGAAAATCACTAATTTAAATGTCACAATTTATTTAATATTTAAACATTTCCAGTACATTTATTTATTAGTGGAATGATCATTCATATTATCCATTTTAAAAATTGTTATTTTTCTTATTCATATATCGTCATTTATATTTTTTATGACTCAAATATCATCTTTCCAAAAGACCTTTACATATTTCTTTTTTTTTCTATCTATTACGTGTATGGTTTTTAGCTAAGAAGTTTATAAGGTGTACTGTTAATTTATTATTATAATAAAATATTGTAATATAATGGTGCACGAATAACATAGATTTAAAATTATTATTTGTTTGAAAAGGCACCATAAACACGATGTATGCTTAATAATTTAAAATTGCACATATTCTAATTTTCAGTTGTAATAAAAGATCTTTTTTTTGAAAATTTACTTAACTTTCCTTTATATATATTCAGAACATTTAGCTTTACATCATTGTCGAGAAAAGAATCAGGTAAAATATATATGTGTGTATTTAGCAACTTTTTGAGTTAGTCAATTAAATAAAGATAATATTTTACATTCACTCCATATTATCTATTATTTGATAATGTCCAGTTTTTATTCTCATCAACAATTAATGAAGTCTTTTCATCTGCCATTATAATCAAAATTTTTTCAACCACATTATTGTTCATATTTCCAATTCATAAGAGTAAAAAAGAAACCTTTTATAGGATAGGTTTAACTTCACACATAAACTATGTTCCTGACATAGTTACTTTTATCTACACATTCAAAAATTTGTTTTATTAAAATTAAATATTAACAAAAGAAATAAAATTTTCTTAACTATTACACAGAAAAAAACTGAGAAATTTCTAATTTTTACTGTTTTGTATTAACATAAATGTGTATGTGTGTAGGTATATTTATGCAATTTTCTTGCAACAAAAGTATATCGTGTATTTGTCGTATGTTGTGTTCGTAGGTGTGAGAAGTAAAGGTTCATATTGGATGGACAAAAAAGTTTTACTTTATAAATCTTGTGATTTGTAACAAATTCTAATACTATTCGCATCAGTATAACAGACTCTCACCATTTCTGAAGTTAGGGAGTTAAGTGCTTTCTCAACAGTTGGCTTGTGTTTATCTGAAGACGAATGAAGAGGAGATGATGAACCAGAAAATTCTATATTTGAAAATAAAGTATGTAATAAAAAGAATTATTGTAATTATGTCTATTTTGTTATTTTAAGTTTACCAATATCACCGTTTTCACTAGAGCTCGATTCGGTGAAACTGGGTGTACCTTCAGTCCATGTTGGTGTTGAACCTTCCATAGAAGTTGGTGGGGTCCATGCTAGTGCACCGCGCGAACCGTACGCGCTATTGTTTGATGATGTTGACTCCTTTGTTAAATGTGTTTCTAATCGAATATCTGATATACTATTTGAGTTAACACAGACAAACACGAAATTAATTATATTAGTCAAAAAAAATTAAAGTATTATAGTAAAAGTGAGTATAAAATAATTAACAAACCTAACTGAATCTTCACGATAACTGCTCGTACTGCGAGGCGAATTTAGTCTCTTATCACTAGAACTTCTATAATCATTGCTTAAATTTTTCGTTTGATTGTTATATACTCCGTGCTCACTAATTTCGTCAAATGCAGGTGGCGGAGTTGATGAGCATGATGGGGCTGAGCCTAGCGATATATAACAAAAAAAAATAGACACATGATGTGGAGCGTCATGAATTACAAATGAATTTGTGTAGAAAAATATAGTAGAAAAATTGATAGAAAGAGAGAGAGAACAATAAAGCATCTGTTACTGCTTTGATTAGTTGCATGAAGCAAAAGAGATAAGCAATACAGCAATAGAAATTAAATTTAATTGACAGCGAGAATGGCATTGTCAACATGAATTTCTCATCTTTTTTTCTACTGACTTTTTTTTCATTTTTTTGCACTTAACAATCTATGCATACACAAACACTATGCATAAAGCTACAAACAAAAAAAGCTTGAATAATGAATGATGACTGCAAGAATGCCATTATATAAAAGCAAAAATTTTATATTTTATCTGATTTTCATGAGTTATAAAAATTTTAAACGATTTCACCGTCACGATTAAATTGATGACGAAAAAAATAGGTTGAAGATTTTAATGGAAGCAGTTTTTCGGAAGTTTTAAGTGAACTTTCAATTCCTGAATCTGTTTCATTTGTTGATTGATTTGAAATTTTATTAAATGTATTCCGATTAAGAGAATTATAATTTGCAATATGTATTTGCACAATACTACAATCAGATACTTTTCGACTACTACGCATATTAGGTTTTTTATAATCTATACTATCTTTTGATACAAATGATTCAACAAGTTTTTTGACGCTTTTAAATTCAAATTCTTCATGAATTGAAAACTCGTTCAAATTGTCACATTCTGGCACTTCAACTGACTCAAGCCATTTTTTAACTTTTTGTGTTCCGCTTTCTGCTTCCATGTTCGTTAATGACTTTAAGTTATCAACATTCAAAGAATTTTGCTTAAATTGTCTATTGCCAAAATTATAATAAAATGAATGACCAAAGGATTTGCATTTACTTTTTGATCGCGGTGACCGTGGTGGTACTGGCGGTGGAACTGATTGTTTGACAATTGACGTTCTCTTTTTTAATGGTGGTAGTGACGCGCTTGGACTAACAGAATTAAGAGGAGGAGTTATTGACGTCGAATCGACGTTAACACTTTGGTTGACTTGCTGTTGCTGTGACGCATGTTTCTCAGCTGCATTCGAGGGTGCAACGATTACAACCTTATTACTACTGTTATTATTATTGTTATTAGTGACGTTATTTGTTGTGGACGACGTCTGAATATTAATATTATTGTTATTGTTTGGATTACTATTTATATTAGTATTATTATTGCTCTTGTTAGCTTTATTGATTGCACGAATCAATTGCATGTTCACTGATCCAGATACTGCTCCGGTTTTTCAGTATGATAACATATATTGAATGATGGGACACGATGAAATCCAGAATTTATTTAGTAAATGGATGCAATAAAAATGAGAAGAAACGAGAAACTTTTTTTTATAAAAACAAATAACAAAATATTTTAAAATATCATATTTTTAATTTTGTGTACAGTAAGTATTTAAAATTTATAAAACATAATGCACGTAATTGTGATGTGTGTACAAAAACAAAAGCCACAAAGTAAGATAAATCAGAGTGAAATCATAATGAATGTATGAGTTTTTGGGTGTAAGAAAAAAAGAGAGGAAGGTAGAATATTAAAGCTAAAATTCTGAAACTTTATGTATAAATTTTTTTGTTCAAAGTTACTAACCTGCTTTTGAAGAGCTACTATGAGGCTGATTATGTGAACTGCTTGCCGCTATAAATGTGCATTTTAAAAAAGAAAGAGTAGGAATGGGTTTGAGAGAAAAAATTATTACCAAGTTTAATTGAAAGCATTGCTTGTGACTCTTTTTTGCATGAATGTGCTTCTGGTACTGGGTTATATGAATAAAAATTAACTTTCAGTAAAGCAAAGCAGTGAAAGAAAAAGTTTTTTTTTCTTGTTTTTATGCTTAAATTGATTTTCATTCAAAAGCACTTTCAAAACACAAATTGATCCACCGAGAGAAATTTTAAATTTACTCTCACACTCGCTTCTTTCTTTTTTCTCATGGATTCGAATCTTCAAGACTTTTTTGTATTACTTGAGAATAAGAATTCAACATAGTCTTTCTTTTTACTATAAGCAAGTGAAACGAGTAGGAAAAAATAACTTTTTCTTTATTGCATTCATGCCACATGAGATAAGATGAGTATGTAGCTTTACTGTTTTTAAAGGTGCAAGTATGATAAGAACAAGTAAACTCACCATGACTGTCAGCTTCAGATTCTGTTGATCTTTGATGTGCGACTTTTGATAAACTTTTTCGTTTCGACGGTGAATGTTTGAGAGCTGAAATATAAATGAATAAATAATTATAATTAATTTAAAAATTGTAAACATCTTGCTATATGAATTGTAAGTATGATTTTTTTAATATTTCACAGAAATACATCTACAATAGTATAGAAATTTTATCATTAAAATAAATAGAATAGAATAATTAGGGTGTAGAGGATATAAAAAGAGAAAATTAGTGCCTAATAATCACATATAGTTATCTACATTAAACAATAAAATTATTGTATTTAATGAAGATTTCTCACCTTGAACATTATTTTTGATATTTTTCAACAATGTTTATAGTCAAACACGAAAATTTTTCATTCAATATTTAATCAATATACAAATAAATAAGCATAATTCAAACGGATTCAAACAAAAATATTGTTTTATACTACACAAAGAGAGAGAACATTTAAAGGATATGTCAGGACTTTTTAAATAAAAAAATCAACAATGAACCTGAGTTTCACTTAAAAGGTGTTATGATAATTTTGAAATTATTGTACTTTTTAACCACCCAATAATCAAAATTGAGATTCAAATGAAGATTAAAATTTGTTTATGAGAAAACCATATATCATCAATTCGAAATGAAGAAAAATGTATATGAAGAATTAAAGTCTGAAATAGTGAAATTATGAAGTTACAAAAAATTATGAGAATACGAGTGAATGATGTGAAAATAAAAAAGGTAATAAAATGATTTATTTCATACTAAATATTTGCATCAGAACTAAAGTCTATACATGCATAATGAAAATTAAAAAGTGTCCTATTTTTGTAAAAAAAATCGTCTAAAATCATATTTTTCACTCATTTCATGTTTTTGTATAATCATTTATAAATGATTTCTTTAATATGTACATAAAAAACCTATATTTTTGATTATTAAATTTTATTATTTCTAAAAATCATAATTTAAAAAAAAAAAACGAAATTCATGCATAGGAATTTTAGATTTAACGCATCCTCATTAGGTTTGATCTATTTTAAAACAAAATTTTGTAAATAATGTAACTTAGGACTGAATAAAAACAGTAATTTACATCGTGCAAGTTTAGAATAAAAATGATTGACTGTTTGTAACGAAAAAAAAATTCTTGGTAGAAATAATAATTAAAAATTTATAATTGAAAAAATGTATGAAGAATCCAAAACTTTACCTATATAGCTAGTCACCAAAGTACGAAATTTACGGTGTTGCCCTTTGATTTCGGGAAGATCCACTAAACAATTTTTTTCAATAGTCAACAATAAGTAATGAAATAATGACACATTTCGTTCGATATTTTTAATTTATCAATTTCATTCGTATATTTTTATATAGAGAAAGAGAGAAAGAAAAAGAATTCCGGGGATGTAAATGGGAAGAAAAAGAGAAAAGAAATGATTTCATCAAAAGATGCTTCTTGTGCTTAGGATGTTGTTGATTTTAGAAAATAAAATATAATAAAATTTAAAAATTAAGGTTTTAAGAGAAAGATGATAAAAATTATAACATGTAGTTGACCATAATTATTTTCAAAATTTTATATAAATTATTTGAAAGGAATATCATTAAATAAAAATAATTGTGATGTTTATGTGTAAATTGTAGTTCGGAGATTGAAATTTTTATTCGATCATCGTTAGCTAATATTTTAATTATTAAGTAAAATCAACTAAGCTTTCAGCAAGGAAGGATATATTTTCAACGGGTTTCCTCATTATATCAAAGTGATTACATATGAGACTATTATGATCATTGCTTATTCTACATTACTTAATTCCTCTGTGTATGTTTATATATGTATATGTATTTGTGTTCTGATAATATGTGAGTGTAAAATATACATAATTTAGATCATTACAAATTGTGGTCCAAAATTAGTTTTAAAAAACCTAAAGGTAGTTGTTAGTTAAATAGAGTAATTTTTCAACAATAATGTGAACGTAACAAATTTCATATGGTATTCAACTTAAGAATAAAAATAAAAATATAATTTAACATTTTTTAAATGATAAAAAGAAATATTTAGGGTCATTTATGAATAAAAAAATTTGTTCTATTAATTTTTTTGATGCACAAAAAACAAATAATTTTTCCTTTGTTTAAAAAAGAAAATAAAATATTTTTGTAGTAGAAATCAGAATTGAGAAAAATTTGTATGAATGTAAGTAAGTTATTTATTTTAATTGAAAAAAGAAAAAAAAATATTAAGCGTGAAATTCTGTTTTGCGAAACCATAATTAGAAATTCAATTTTCAAAGTGGGTAATATAGGAAACTGTATGCAAAATAATTTTTTGAGCAGAGGGTAATTTGAAATTTGATAAATTATAGAAACTAAAATAGAGAGATAGATAATTTATATGCTATAGGTAAGAGATTATTAATATAGATATTTATCACAACAATTAACCATTTAGACTTTCCACAAATATTGAAATTACTTTAAAAAATAATTAGGAAATCATAAACGTAGAATCATATACATACAAATGTTTACAGACGACGACCAGTCAAAATAAAATGATTGGATACTAACAAAATTTGCTCTTCACAATAGAAGGAATTTTTTTTAAAATTATTAATTTCTTTAAAAATGAAAATAGTCACAAGACTACCATTTTCAATCACAATTAACTTAAATCTAATTTCTGATTTCTTTTTTTTAAATTTGATTTCTTTAAGGCTTTGTGTACATAATGACTTTTTTTATTTTAATTGCAAACGAAAAAAATATACTTTTCGCAATATGATATGAAAGTATGTCACACAAAATCTTAATTAATGAAGTTTTAAATAAAAAGGAAGAAATAAAACTTTTACATTGATTCAAATCAACGTTAAATTAGGTATGAGAAATGATATTTGTTGCCTAATAATTTCAACTATAAAAAAACCAATCATAAATGGCTAAATTAAATCAGAAATAAACAAACAAAACATCATAAATGACCCATTGATTTCATTGTGGTTGATAAAGTAAACTTACGCGATGGAATTTTCCGAAATACAGTCTTGGCCATGAAATCTTGAAAACGTTGAGCATAAAAAGATGGACGATGCACCGAAACAGTATCCTTTTAAGTGAATCATTAAAAATTTTTTATTAATAATGAAATTAAATGATCGAAAAATTTATAACTTACACCATCGTGAATTATGCTCTTGAATGTATGCTCTAATTTCTTTTTTAAACGATACGATTGTAAAATATCAATAATACCAATGAATAAAAGCAATCGTTCTCCTTTATCATTTCGTGCTGGAATGCCGCCGGGACTAAAAAGAATGAAAAATTACTTTAATCACAAAATGTTGTAACAAAATTATATAATAATAATACTTACGGAACGTCCTCCTCTTCATCAATTGGTTCGCTTTCCGCTTGAATGCTTTCCATTGCGGTGGAATGGGCAACTAATCTTTGACGATTAATCGATCTGTGAAATGCACTATAGGAATAAGCAAGTACTCAGAAAAATTAATGAAAAAAGCAAGTGAAATTTATGTCACACCAAGTTTGTAACTTACCTTGTACGATTCAATGCAGATCCTGCCCTATCTTCATGCATCGCTTGATCTGCTTCAGGTGCGTCTTCCATATCAGAATCATCACCATGTGAATCTTTGCGAGGGTTCTTTAGTTTTTCTTCCTGCTTTTCCTTTTGAGCTTGATCCATATTGTGTACTCCAACGAGCAGTGAATAATCCATAATTTTAAATGATTCTAACACACGACAATCCCTCTGTATTGTCTTTATCAATGCTGCATACGTGTCAGCTTCCAAACTAATACCATTCGGATGATGTTCCATAAAATCTAAATCCTTATAAGTGGGAGATTTTTTCTGACGTTCAGATTTATTTGCTTTTCGCTTATAAGTTGATCCTTTTAAATCATATTTCAAATGCAGCTTTATTGATGACGGTAACAAATTATTCATTGCAACAAGACGGACATTTTTACTATTACATTGATAACAATATAAACCGAAAAATTTTGGTAATAGTGTACGAGGATTTTGATTAAGATTCATATAGTAGCCTGGAAGCAGTTTTTGCAAAAATTCTCCCTCTTTATGTTGAACTGTTTTGATTATAAACTCATCGTCGTCAGTGAGATAAAATATAGAACCAGATGCACCTGGATTTGAGAGTTCACGAAGTGGTGCTGAACACATAGACATCTAAAAAAATTAAACAATTTGAGAACAAGTTTAAAATATTATAATATATATTAAATCAAGTACCATAAAATCGTCTGGTTGTATTCCAAATAAATCTCGAAAATACCGGAAGGCGATAGGAGCATAAATTTTGAATCTAAATTCACTATAATGATGAGCGGGTGTCATACTTGATCCTTCAGGCGGAAATGAAATTGTTTCCATTTCCCAGAAGTCCATCATTAGCAAATCACGTTTCGGTTTGGAGGCTAAACTTCCAACCTGTTGTTGTATATGCATGAAAAGGAGAAAAAATGTCGGCAAAAAAAAAACGAAGAAGAGGAAACAAAAAATGAGAAAAAAATTGAAAAATCAATAGCATGTTTTATCGATCTATAAAACGTTCATGATGAAGTTAGTGTTGAATAAATGTGAAGGTCATTGACGATTGCAATAACTCACCGTGTGTTGTATGCCTAATTGAATTGAGCCCATAATAGTGCTCGTTTGGATCTTTTTATAAGTGATTTCACCATCTTCACCAACCCTTCGATGACCAATTTTCTTTTCTTTGTCAGATTTTGCTGTCCTTGCAGCCATCGAGCTGTTGACACCACTTCCTCTGGTGCCATCTGATAACGTCTATGATAAAACGAAATTTTATAACAAAAAATAATGTCAAATTGATGATATTTTTTACCTCATTTATGGCACTCCTATCTCCAGCAGTTCTCGCTAAAAGAAATTTTAAAGAAAAGATTTTTTTTTTGTAGTTTTATATCATTAACACTAAATCACGAGAAGAAATATCTACGATAATGAGACATCATTATTACGTTCCTTATCATCTTATACAAAATGAAATTTATAACATTTTATACTCTTATCATTTTTGCTCAGCCTACATTTAGCACAATTTTTATTTAAATTTGTGTGTATGATTGTTTGTAAAGCGAAATAGACTATTAATTAAAAATAGATCATGGAAAAATCATTTTACAAGCACTTAAATTTGTATACATGTATTTACTCTTTCTTTCTCTCTATTTCTCAAAAATCACTTTGAATTCATTCATTCCATAACACATAAATTTTTTGTATACACGTAGCGAATGCGTAAAAATTTCATCATTATCCATCCTCTTCTCATAATCTTTTTAGCTGCTGCTTTGTGATGAGAGTAAAATGTTTGAAAATTCACTTTAACTAGAATTGTAAGGATTGATTCTTTTTTAATTAAAAATTTACTTTTGCAAAAGTACAATGATTGAATATAATTTAGAGAGATGTAAGTAATAGGAATTTCATGAGAAGAAAATACATTATGCATATGTATAATAATAAATTTTGCTATTTGTTGTTGCTTCCTCATAATGATGTCTGATTCATAACTTTTCAATTTTTCTCTCGCTCATATTTGTATCTGTTTTAGTAATGCCCTTTGAGCTTGAACGTGCTATTTACCACTTTCCGATGCTGTTTCGGACTCTTTTGTTGTTCCAGTTTGTTCTGAGGCTCTTGAAGTTGAAACATCGTCGTGAGGCTGAATCTTTTCAATTTTATCAATTTTTTCTACTGTAGCCATTTGTGTTTTTTTACGTCAAATTCTTAACTTTAGTCGCGAACTTGTATTTTCGCGATTAGATAATAGATAGTCTATTAATTTTATACAACATTAAAAAGGAAAACATCACCACAGTGTTTAAATAACTTTGTTTTTCAAATTTCTCTCCTCCATCAATTTTACTTTAATGAATTGAAAAAAAATTTAGTTCAACAATTTCCGCGAGATAGCAACAGCGTCGTTTTGAATTTTCGATTGTCGTTTTTTCAGCAACATGTTGCTTTCAACTTTCATGGAAATATATGTCCAAAGACTTCTTTATATATTATTTTTTACTTAATTATTTAAACTTCGATCTATTAATTGATAAAAAATTTCAAAATAAAATTTGTCAACGGTCACATAATATAAGAACGTGATGCATAATTTTATAAAAAAAATTGTCAATAATTTGTCACACAATTTTTAACTTAAGATTTAATATTTTATTCTTTAATAATAGCATTCAAAATGTGATAAAAATTTATTAAGATAGCATCAAAACAAATATTTTTCAATTAAAACTGATCAGATGATTGAACATTATTGTTGTTCCTCAATGTAGATGATCTCGCTCTAAACATATCAAATCGTTTTATTCTGCGTTGTTCACTCAACTTTTAAAAAAGAAGAAAAATTGATTATAAACTGCGAAAACTTATGAAAAACTTACCTGATTTTTAAATTCTATTAACTGCATTGAAAGATTATTAAACATCGTTTGAATATCTTCTAATAAACGTTTTGATTGCTGAAAATCAATATTTTCTCCTTTGTTTTCTTCCTCTCTGTTAAGTGATGACGTTCTTTGTTTTGGGAACCAATTAAGGTTTTTTGATTTTATCATTTGACTAACATAACTCTCTGGACCTGTTAATTCCGTAGAATCTTTTGTTTTTAGATGTATAATAAAGTTAAAATAATGCCACATATTATGTTCATTCTCAATGTGATTCTCAAAACTAATAGTTTTGTTGCAGAATACTGATCGATGAAGACCGCAAATGAAACAAGTATTTTTCAAAATTTCTTCTTTTTGTTGTTTTTCTGTTCTCAAGTCTGCAAAAGTATCGATTATAACCCCAAATATAAGATTCAATACAATAATGATAATAATGAAGAAAAAAAGTAAATCATAAAGAACACGCATTAAGTATGATGATTCTGATAACATTGGAATGCGAAGAAAATCTCCTATACCTCCTCCATTTCGCAAACCATAATTTAAAGTTGTGATTATACAAGCAAATAATGAATCGCATGCTCTCTCTGTCTTATTCTCGACAGCTGATAGAAGAAAATCATTGTTGAAGAAAACAAGTCCAATAATTGAAAACAAATATATAAGTATCAACATTATGATGCTTGTAAAAATTATTGAACGGCCATTTCTAGTAACTGATTGTACAACATTAAGCAACGTTTCTTCACGATGAACAATCTCAAGTAACTGTGAAAATCATTAGGTTTTTATTAAATATTTCTTATCTATATTTTTTAGCGCATTTTTGGAACAAAAATACAGCTTATAGTTTCACTTTGTTCGGCTGGCTGGCTGTCCCTCTGAGATCTCGAAAACTATGATAGCTAGCGACTTCCGGTTTGTTGCGTTAGATTTGTGCAAAAAAAGTTAGTGCGGCGACGCTTATTTATATTTCTGTCACTAGTCATATAACTTGGGATATTATGAATTAATTTTCCATATTGAAATTTGTAAACAAAATCTTTTTCGCGAAGTTGACTGGGATCAAAAAATTTTTCAGCTGCGCGTAGCCAACTTCGCGTATTTTGAATTTGATCGTTATTTTCAAATCAACAAACTATTATAAAGACGATTTCGAGAATTTTAATAGATCAAGATTATTAGCAGCAATTACATTACTCGAGTTTTCATAAAATATATTTCCATATGAAAATGTAAACAAAACAAGAAATAGCTGCTAAATTCTTAATTGACTGCTATTTGCTACAACTTGAATTTCAATTATTTCATTCGAATTCTCATAAATCTTACAAATGAAATTTACAATACATTTGAAATTTACTTTAACCAGTATAACTTATCACATGAATCTGTTTTACAAACGCATCTAATATTTCTGTATTTGTAATAAACTCTGATCTAGGCACCAAAAATGCGCTTAAGTACACCGATCTGCAACACGGGTACTTGGTCACTGGTTTCATATATTTGGTACTTACAAGAATTGATAGAATCAAAGGGTTCCAAAAAGTTCCAGCAATAATTATTAATAAATAAATTAGTTGAAATTGAATTTCCTTATTTTTTGATGATGCTTTTAGTCCATTATAGAATAAAATACTGATGATTTCCAATGCTTTCATAACAATAGTAAAAATACCCAAAATCTCAACCATATGTGTTAAGCTATTAGTAAATAATATTGAAATTAAAGTAAACACGATTGATAAATTGAATTCAGTTTTTGAGCAAAAAAACACTGGTATAATCCCAAAAAACATTGTGAAACTTGCATTTTCATTAAAATAATTTGATGATCTGATACTATCGAAAGGATATAATAACGCCAATAAAATATTTATTATTGTAATCATTATAAAAGCAGTAGCTGAATATAAAGCCTTGTTTTTAGCTATATTTAGTAATACGCTGTATTTTGATATACCTTTTTCCCAAACAAGTCTTTCATAAAGTTCTTCACTTTTGTTGAAAAAATCTAATATCTTTGAACCCTGCTCATCTCTTTCACATGATTTGAATAATTTGATCTTTTCATTTTTCTTCAATTGATGACAAATTTCAGGTACAGGAAAAACAATTTCTTCAAGGTTTCCATTAGTTTTGACAATTTCAATTTGCGAAGTATTTTTTTCATAAAATAAAATTGCATTCTTCTGCTTTCGATTATAATTTTTGAGTTCAATCAAACTTGTTCTATAAGACGAATTATGTTTTGCTAATTGATTGCAAAGTATATAAAAATCATGACTAACTTCACTTGAACCTTCCTTACTTGAATGATATCCATATGATATATTTGATAAAAGCTTATTAAAAATCTCATCATTTAGGACCTCATTCAAAAAGTCAAAAGTATCACGTGATTCTTTCAATGCAAAAAGAAATTTAAGAGAATTTTTGAAAATATTTTGTTCCCATTTTTCACTTGCAAGCAATGCGATAATATGAGTAAAAACATGTGATTCATGGTTAATTATTGCAATTTGATTTTCAATACATGGTCCTTGACAGAATTCTGCTAAAGCTTCCAATGCGATGAAAAAGAGGCTATCATATTCACTTTCATATGGAAAAGATTCTGAAAAATATTTGAATTTTAATCAGAAATATTTATAATATCATATTATGATCATAACTCACCACCAAGTATGATCTCAAGTAGTGATAAAATTTCAACAACCAAATTGAAATTAACTTTGTTCTTTTGATCTCTCATATAATTTTGAGCTTCAGTGTAGTGATTTTCACACAATAATTGCAGAAATTTTAAAATATTTTTTGCTATAACTGCAGAAATTGATTCTTTATATGAATGCTGCTTATTGTAAAATGACCTCCAATCATTTTCATAAACTGAATGAATTGTAGATTCTTCTGAACTAGAATTTTTGATAAAACTATGATGATTTGAAGTAAAAAGAGAATCCACCAAGTTTTTATCACCAATTTTATCAGATTTGATTTCCCATTTACTTTCTTCTATCTTTTGAACGATAAGTTTAAAAAAGTCCATTTGTGATTCCAAGGACATTATATTTTTTAAAATTATCTCTTGTGATTTCTGACAACCATTTTTCAACAATCCTTGGCCAAATTCAAGAGCTTCAATCAAAAAGATATAACTTGAATCTGAAGAATTTGCAATCATTTTTATAACTAGTTCGGCTGCGTGCTTAGCTAATAGAAAGTTTTGAACTTCTGATAAATTAAGGTCACCACAAATGCGACTATATTCACTTGGATTGTAATTTTTCAAATCCTTAAAACAAGTCATATTCTTTATCTTATTATCTTCAGAGTAGTTTAATAAATCTTTTAGTGTGTTTAATAAACGCAATGAAAGATACTTCTCATTTTGTTCGACTAGAAATTTAACATGATCAATTGCATGACCAATCACATCGATTGAATGATTTGTTTTTTCTTCATAATTGTTTGTTTCAAATAAATATATCGCCATCAGATAGTTTTCTGCATTGATTCTTTCTTCTCTTTTTTGAGAGATCATGTATTGAATTTTTGAAACTTTTTTAGAAACACTCTCTTGTGAAATTTCAATTTTATAAAATGCATTTTCGAGCTCAGATAATTGATTGAAGTATCGATAAATCAAAAGAAATGATTCAGACACAACTTTAGATGATTTCGATTTTGTCAATTGTAAAAATGTTTTTAGAACTTTTGTGCCATTTTTTCCATCCACATTTAAAATTTTAGGTGCTTGTATACAAAATATTTTATCAATCTTCTTTAAAAGCTCTTCATTTTTAATTTTATTGCCATTTTTCTGAATTTCCTTATCTATATGTTGCATTGTGAATCTTAAGCGATGATTTGTGAAGAAATCAAAAAAAGAATGAAATATTTCAAGTAACTTCAATTTAAGTTGAGAAAGTTTTGAATCAATCAAGATATTGAGGATATCCAAAAATATAGGAAAAATGTGAATTAAATCATTTGATTCATAAAATCCAAACATCATAGATTTATGAAAAAGATTGACGACTTCAAATGTGAATTTAGTGTCCATCTGTAATAAAATGATTTGTCGTTTAATAAAATATTTTTAAGAGAAAACTATATTTACCATGAAATTATCTTTTAAAAGCTGTTCCAGGTAGTCTTTAGTAAATTGTGTAATTTTTACATGACTTTTTGACATTAAATTCAAGTCAACTGTTGAATTAACGAATGATTCAAACCATGTAGATTGATTCAAAATGCTACCACCACTTTCAAAACTTTCACGATCAATATATAAATTAGTAAATAATTTGCAAAACGATGCTCTTAATTCATCTGGCAAATTATTATTTATTACTAAATAAACTAATAGTATTATACTGTATTTTTTACTAAGAACATTTGCAGCATCTTCATTTCGACCAAGACACATATGTGATAAAAAATCTATTTGATGTTGCAAGTAATTGAGTAGAAGAATATCATTTTGTTGATTTTTTTGCCAACCTTTAAGTAAATCTTTTAAAGATTTCTGAAAGTATGAAAGTGAATAATTAATATTATATAAAATTTTTTCTCTTGAGACTAAAAAAACTTCTTCTTGAATGGTGAAAAGCTTGTGTAAAAAAGATTTGGTGCGAAAATTTGAGGTAGTTTTGGTAAAAAAAAAAATGTGTGGTAAAGTTTTTGAGAAAAACTGGTAAAAAGTTTAGGTGAAAATTTTTGTAGTAAAAAAGTGAAAGTTTGGTGAGATTGATTAATGCAACTTGCTAAAGAGACATTGACAATAACAATTTTTTAACTATTGTGAAAATGAACCTAAAACATATATAATTATTAGTTACATACCTTCTCTATTAAAATTTTTGAATCATTTATTTGATTACTATCTTTAGAGTAAATTACTTCAACTGCTAAAAGAACACTGCTTTTGAAGGGTAAGCATCTGAATATCATTTTTTGAGTTTTGATGATAGCTTTGTTATTGCTTGCACAGAGAGCACTAAGATAATCGAAATATTTTCCATCAAAATTCTTCTTGTTTATCTTAAGAAGCGTGAAAAAAGTATCAATTTCTTTTTGTGTAACAAATTTTTCAAGTAATTTCTGATTGCTGTTCAATAATACTGTAATTGTATCTTCTGCTGAAATATCCCATCCAATGTGTTGCTGCATCAAATTAAAGTAATCACACGCAATAAACTCTTGATTTTTTCTGTAATTTTGTTGACTCAATTTGACTATGCGATAACATAGTTTGAGAATCTTTTTGTTAAAATTTCGATAATTTACATCACATAATAAATCTGCAGCACATTCAATTATACAGAAAATTTGTGAAATAATACCCGATTCACGAAATAATTTTTGTCGCTTTCTGTTGGGATTTTCTGTTATCGTAATTTTTAATAATTCGTTTGAGCTATGAGTTCCATCTTTATCAACTATGAAGGAAATTAAGTTGTTAAGTATATATTCGAGAGAATGTCTTTGTATATCATTTAATTGACCACGAACAAGCAAATTTTTTGAAACTTTTGTTAATAAATCACAAGCCTCATTTGAGAAATCAAAATCGTAAACTTCATCAATATCAACAGGTATTATTGCAAAGGCTTCTTTATCGTCTTTCATATTTGAGCAGATAATTTCATAACAGCACGGTTGTTGATTATTATGATCAAGTAATGAATTCGAAGCATGAAGCCATAATTTTGTTTCTGTGTTTCTTAATAAAATATAACTCTTATGTGGGATGAGTGTGTCTAAATCTGTAATTGATGTTGGTGAGTGTAACTCAAAAATTGATGTTAAATCACATAGATCTGTTGTTGTGCTAATGCTGTGAAAGAAATTATAAGTGAAAATATTCTCTAAAGGATATTTCTAAAATTACCCTTTCATGTTTGTATTGATATCAATTTTTGGATTAACAGACAGATATCGATCGGCATATAAATGTTTGAACTTATAGATAGAATTCCAGTTTCCAATAGAACCACTCATTTGATTAGAAAGATTTATAACTTCCACTTCCCATAATGCTTTAGAGCTTTTTGCTGTTGTTGGTGGAATGCGATGTGTATTTCTTAAAAACACACAATTTTGACCATTCACATTATCATACGTTAAAAAACTCTGTTGTTCAATATGATAAAGACGAATAATATCCCCACTTTTTAAAAATCCTTTTTGATTTTCCTCACAGCTGAGATAGAGTGACATTTTCCAACTAAAGTTTGAATTTGAAACATTTACTTTTGATAGGTTTTTCTCTTCAGCACCTTCATTTGCACATAAATTCATTTGATTGAAAGCAGCATGTTTCAAAATAATACTATCGCCGGCAACGACTTTCTCTCCAATCGATCTCAATTTATAGAATGGCATAATATAAAACCATGAATTTCTATCTCCATGAACATTAAAACAAACTTCAATCGCGTCTTTTTCATTATTAAAATAAACATTTATAAATTTATCAGTTTTGATGTGCAAAAGACGAACAAGTGATCCATAATTAATTGAATTTCTAGCATTTTGTGAGTTACAACTTTTATCTTCTATATCTTCTGAAGATGAAAATGAAATTCTTTTTATGGGGCATATTTTAAACAAACATTCACGAAATTTTAAAGGAATTTTATTTTCTGACACTCGAATAACAGCAGCTGTATCATTTAACAAACTATATGAAGGAAAAAATTCTCAAATCTCTAATTTTTCACATATAAACAAAAGTACTTACCTAGCATTTGTAAGAAAACCTTGCTGTGAATGTATAGAAACAATATCACCATAATAAAGATTTGATTTTACTTCAGACTCCATTAAAACTAAATTAATTTTCGAAATAAAACAAAAAATAATGTGCACAGTGTACAAACAAAACTAGGTAGACAATTTAGATTTTTTTGTGCTGTTAAAACAATCGTTCGTGCAAATAAAATTTATTAATAACAAATGTTACATATTAATATAATATAATTAAATATAATGCTACATTGTAGGATGATATGAACCAGATACATGAGTATTTGTGTCACCACCTCCCATTTCTCTTAAAATTAAAATTTCTTCACGCAATTTATCATTTTTTTCGAGTAGTTCTTTACAACTAAGTTGATATTCTATCAATTCTGCCTTTTGCTTCTCTTTCTGTATGTCTAGCTTTTCGCATAAATTACGTTGTGCTTCAAGTTCTACATGCAATTTCATGTTCTCACTTCGAATCAGATCAATTTCAGTTGAAATGTCAATTAATTGTTTTTCTAAACTTTCAATATCAACATCTTTTGCTTTTAATTGACCAGTGAGAATTTTAATTTGTTCCTCATATTCAGAAATTATACGTTTTGATTCACATGATTCTTGATCTAAGCTCTTAAACTGACATTCGAGATCTTTATATTGACACAAAGTCTGCTTTCTATCATTATCTTTCATTGCTATGAGCCCATCGATTCTTTCTATTTCATGTATATAAGATTGAAGTTTACTTTTAATGATTTCAGATTCTTTTTGTGAATCGTTAAGACACTTCTTAGTTGCATTTAACTCTGCAGTTATAGCTGCTAACTCATCAGACATTCGACCATTTTCATGTATCGCATTCGTTAAGTGATGCTTTGTGGTCTCAAGTTGTTTACATAGGCACTGATTCTCGCTACGAGTATCACAAACAATCGATTCTAATCTCTTTATTTCGCAATTCAAATCGCTAAAGGGATAAATAATAATTAGTTTTGTATATCAAATGAATATCATCAAAATTACTTACTCAATTTTTATTCTCATCGTTCTATTTGATTCTTTAAGACACATAGCAGATTCCATTTTTGATTCAACTGAATGTAGTTTTTCATTTCTTTTGTCAAGTGTCATAGCGTAAAATTCTTTTTCCCGCTCTATTGTAGATTTGTCATTTTTCAATTTACTTATTTCATTAGTATATTTTTCTATTTGTTCCTTCAAACAATCTATCGACTTATTAAGGCAGCATATTTGGGACTCACGCTCCGTTAATTCACATTTTGTAAATTCCAATTGATTTTGTACATTCATAAGGACATTCTCTGTCTGTTGGCTCAGTATCTTTATTTGATTGTAAGTAGCATTCAATTTTTTATAGTCTTCATCTGAAGACCTTAATTTTATTTGAAGTTCACAATTTTCTTCCCTCAGTTGCTTAATTGTATTGAAGGCAGGATTTTTAGATTCTTGAAGATCTTTTATTTCTAATTTTAGCTTTGTTATATTCTCTTCTAATTTTATAATTCGTTTAGTATCGTTGATTTTAGAGTCTTGGAGAACTTTTATTTTGTCATTAAGTGAATCATTTTCCATTTTTAATTCCTGTGCTTTTCCCAAAGCACAATCACGCTCACATTCAACTCTACGGAGACTGTTAGTAACTGTTAATGCTCCAGCATGTTGATGATGATGAGACATTTTATTACTCTTTAAATCACAAATCATTTCTTGTAAACGACAAATTTCAGCTTCTTTTTCTTTCAATTGAGTATAAATTTGATGAACATTACAATTGTCTTCATGATTTTTATTCTGATTTCCATTATCAATTATTTCTAATTTGTTTTGTAAAAGATCACGCTCTTTTATTAATTCTGTAACAAGCTCCGAATTTTTACTGGATGATTGTTGTTCAAATTGCTTCAATTTATTTTTAAGATATTCTATTTCGAATAGATGTTTTTGTTCTTGTTTGATCTTCTCCTTAACAGTCCGTTTTAAATCTTTTATTTCTTGAGGAATGGAACTGCCATTTTTATGAAGGTTTTCTTTGAGTTCTTCTATATGAATTTTTTGATTTTTAATTCTTAAATTTGCTTCCCGTTCTACATAAAGAGCTGCATCACTTATTTCCTTTAATTGAGATTCCAAATTTTTAATTTTTTCCTTTTGTTGTTTCCATTTTTGAAACAGTTTTTCATGCCTATCATCATATTCAGTCAATTTTGCTGTTAATTCTATCTTCTCGCGCTGTAATACACTTATGTCTTCTGTGATTTTTGAAACATCTTTGTAGCAGCAATCTTTAGCTAACGCATTAACTGGTCTTCCTCCTACAAAAAGACAACTCAATCTTTGAATTTCACGTTCTTTTTCAGCTTCTTGTTTTTTTAAAATTGCAATTAAATCTTCAGCATGCTTTAGCTCACTCTTTATCTTTTCAATTTCTTTTGTAATACTAATACTTTTTTTAGTATTGGCATTAACTGAAGATGTACATCCGCAAGGTTTATCTTTAATATCACCAGAAATATCAGGAAACTGATCTTTACCACGAACTGTCGATATAAAAGGTTTAATAGATTTTTTTCCTTTTGATCTATCAGATTGATTAATTTGATACATTGCTTGATTAAGTTCAAAACATTTTTCTTCGAGAGCCTTTTTATCAAGTGACAAATTCCGAATTTTTCTTTTCAAATCTGAAAACAAAAAAATGAATAATGATCTGTTTAAAATTATTATTGTTTGTATTTACTAATTACCAGCATTTTCAATTTGTATTGACTTCTCCTTATTCAATAACTCTAATTTCAACCGATTTACTTCTTGTAATAATTTTGAATTATCGCATTTATAAACCTTTGAAACAAACAATTAATATCTTATTATATGAAAAAAACAAAAGCTTGTGCTACCTCATTTCCAAGTTCCCATGCTTTTTTCTCTTCAATTAATCGATTTAATTCATCCTTATTGCTCTTAAGACTTTCAGTGGTTTGTATTAAATCATCGAGAATTTCACTTACTAAAGGAATTGCAGAAATTGGGAGTTGATGTGATGAATAGCCTAATATATCAAGTTTTTGCTTTAAATAATCATGTCTAATGTTAAAATCCATAATGCAATACAACTTTGTTTTGATAAACGTAACAAACAGGCTATAATTTAATCATTTAAAATAAAAATAAAACTTTGTTTATGTCTAAATAACTGATTTTTTCTATTATGCCTAAATTATTAATGCCTAAATCATCCCTTATAATTAAATCGCCCTAAAAAGTCCTTTTAAAAAAAACATAACCAAAGAACATTAAGCTCCTGAATTGTTATAAAAATTAAATTGAAAAATCAATAAATAAACTATTAATATTAATTTAAAGTAAGATAAAGACATCATAAATCTTTAATAATATAAAAACAGCAAGAATTAACAATAATTTATTACAGAAATTCAAATTTAAAAAGTTTGCAAAATGGGAAAAATTATGAAGGCAGGAAAGGTGAGAAAAAGTAATTTCTGTGGTGATAAACAGAAGGATTTTAATTATTTTATCAAAATAATTAGGTCGTTATCGTCCTCGGAGGCAGATTTGCTGGACGAAAAGCAGTCATCTTGAAATCTTTAGATGATGGTACAACAGAATTTGCGCAAGCCCTTATAGCTGGAATTGCACGATACCCAAGACGTGTTGTACGAAGAATGAAAAAGGATCGAATTAAGAAAAATATTCGTATCAAACCATTTATCAAATGTATCAATTATAATCATTTGATGCCAACACGTTATAGCGTCTCTGATATAACACTTGATCAGAAATATGGCTTAAAAGATCTTCGTGATCCAGTTAAGCGTAAAAAAGCTGCATTTCAAATTCGTATGAAACTTGAAGATCGCTATAAGCAAGGAAAGAACAAATGGTTCTTTCAAAAGTTGCGTTTCTAATTGAATATTCATCAATTTATTCATTCATCTAGTCACTACATAAATGTACTGAACTCAAAAAAATTAAATTTGCAATAAATCAAACATTGAAATTAACGAATTTTTTCTCTTCAATTCAAATTGTTAAATGCCTAAAAAATATTTTTAAAACATGGAAGAAGACAAATTTTTAAACATTTCTGATTCTCATCAAATTGATATAAAAGTATTAATAAAAACCTTGCAAGATATAAAATTACTACGTGAGAATTTTCCGGACATTTTAATTGAAGTAAAATTCAATTATAGTAATATCAAATTTACAAAAGATATTAACTTTTTGAAAGAAGTCGTTTTAGAAGTTCAAAATAAGGACAATCGATGGAAAATAATAAGACATAATTTACCCGAAAGCGCTACAATTAATAACTTGAAAGTTGAATCATTGAAAAGCATTGTGGACAATTTCTTAATTATTAGTAATAACTTATATCCATATTTCAAAGTCATTGATTGTCTACAAAATTCATGCAAGATTATTGCACCAGAACATGATAAAAGAGATGTGAAATTATGGAGATTACTCAAATACGATAAATTTACATCGATTAAAGTCGTTTTCAAAAATCCATTTGACATCAATGATACAGGCATAACATTTTATGGTAAAGAGCATTCAGTACAATCATTACTTAATACATATAATAGCAGCAATGAACAAGAAACAAAAGATATGGATGTAGATTCATTGACAGCGGATGATGAATTTCAAGATATTTATCGCGACATTTGTAATAGACTTGATATAATTGACTTTCCATCAGTCGAAAATAATGAGATCAATGAAGAAAATGAATGTGCTATTTGCCTTAGCTATGAAGATGAATTCAACCAATTGCCTTTCGTGTGCTGTGATAATTCAAAATGCGAATGCCTTTTTCATGTGTTGTGCTTAAACAAACATCTGAGTATCAAAAACACCACTGTTCTTACTACTCGTTTAGCTATATGTCCATTTTGCAAGCAAAAAATTTCATCAAATTTTCTCAATCTTTTACAAAATGTTAATTTATTTGATTAAAATTTAAATTAAAAATCAATTACATCCTCTAAAAATCTTTCTTTAAAAAAATTGTGTCGCTTGAATTTTTTTACAGGAACTTCAGATTTGAAAAATGCAGTCATCTTTTTACTGGCTAATTTTACTTTCTTCTCGCTTCCCTCCTCTTCTTCCTCAAATTCGATTGTTACAGCATTATTCTCTTCCAATTGATTTGAAGCAGTCGACCAACTGAATCTAACAATACGTGAATACCCAAAAAGAGGCTCAAAATTACGTAAAAATCTTTTTGTTACAGGGTCTCCTGGGTATCCTGAACCAAAGCCATCTTCAGGCACTTCTACGTTTTCTCTAAATTCCCATACTTTAAGTGCATGATCACGTGAGACTTTAGCACAAATTGAAGCCAGAGATACAATTGGATAAGTTGAATCAGCTTTCTTAGCGACCGTAACTTTACATGATGGAAAAATAGCTTTTAATTTTGCTTGATATTTTTCTGGAGGGCCAACTGTATCGACAAAGATTTCTGCAACATTCACTCCATTTTCAATAGCTGTTTTAATTAATGATATTGCGCTATCCATAGAAACTTCATTTAAACTTCTTTTTGTTCGTCTTAACATACTGGTACTTATTTCATTAGGAGAAATGACATTAGTAGCCCAACCAATTGATTCAGTAGAATAATCTTTTTGATTAGTATTGACAAAGATATCATCTCTTTGTTGTTCATTAAGTTGCTTAGAATCTGCACATCCCAAATCTTTAAGGATTGATTCATTGGATTTAGGACAAAAAGCGATTCCGTAGACCATAGGCCCTAAAACTGATAATTACAAAAAATTAATAATGATGGCAATAAATTGATAAAATATATATGCTTAACCAGGTCCTCTTCCGGCTTCATCAACTATAAAAGAATGAAAAAATTTTTAATAATCTAAAGGGAATACGACAAAAAAAAATTACCTCCTAAAATACATTTTTCTGTTTTGCAAATGTCTGGAATTGACGAAAAGTACACAAAACTCTTTGAATTATCCTGTCTTTTAATATAATTTTTAAGAGATTCTAAACATTTTATTGTATTTAATGAGTCCATTTAAGTTTTTAGAAGAAATATTATCTGCTAAATGTTTTTACTGATTTTGGCGCAAAAATTTTAATGCCTAAAATATTTTAAATTATTTTTCTAGCGAACAAATTTTTCTAAAGAACAATATAGAGAGATATATAAAAAATATTATTATATAATTTGTTAGAATAGGTTATTATTTGATAAACTTTATGTTAAAAAGTAGATGAAATTTGAGAATAAAAGAAAAAAATAATTAAATATAACTGATTTATTGAAATTTAAAAAAAAATATTTTGAATGTAACTTCAAGCAACTTTAAATTTTATTTTTGATCTCTTAAAAATAATTATTTGTTGAAAACTAACATTTAAATGGATCTTACTACTTTAGTTTACTGTTTTAATTGTTTCGAATCAAAAGAGGAGAATGATAAAAAATTCTTTATTACTCATTGTAAGCATATTTTTTGTGAAACATGTATGTCTCAGAAAAATTTCTGCAGGTAAATATTTATTAAATTTTATTTTTATAATTTCACCGTAATTTTGTTTTCACAAAATCATATTTTCAAGAATATGCAATGCACAATGTAAACTACAAAAAATTAGCGAGACAATGCCAACAGACATTAGGCAATATTTAGATCCAAGCTCTCCTGCAAAGATGATTGAGAATGCCATAAAAGTGATCAAATTCCAAGTACCTATAATGAATGATTATAAAGTTTGTTATTGAAAACTAATAAGTTTATTATTTTAGCACGAATTACGTTTACATTCTATAAAAAGTCAATATCAATTTCGAAAAAAATATGACATGCTCAAGAAGAAAGCTTCTGAAATGATGCAATACAAGAAAAAAGTGTTGAAAATGATTGAGCGAGAAAAAAAATTCTGTGATATTCTAAAACACGCTTATCAGTAAGTTTATCTTCATGTTTTTTTTAAATTTCATATTGACAAAAGTCAATTTTTATTATACATAGTACAAAAAACATCACCTCTGATTTGTTTAAATTGGGTAAATCTGATAATGATCGTCAACCACTAACAAATGTCAATCCTAGCAGTTCAAAAAGCAATGCAAGTAGTAATGAGAACAACAACTGTAGTAGTATTTATTCTCCACTTGCGCGTTTCTCAATGATGAACAAATCATATGGTGATAATACAAAAAAAACTCCACCATCATTTTTCAAAGAAAATTCTTCAAACAATCTTTCTCGTTTTTCACAACAAGAAAACAAAGAGAAGAATGATGCTAATAGTGAATCTGAGCATAGATTATTGCAAAATGCTCGTAATATGTTGATGGTCAACACGATGCGAAGCATGGCTGAGTCTAATAAATTACATACACAACAATATAATCAATCCCATTCTAGTCAAGATATGAATGAAATGATTAAAAAGAAAATGAGACTTTAATTGACATTAAATATTTTTGAAAATTTCATAAATTAACTATAAACTTCTATTTGACATATTGCTAAACGAAGTTATTTAACAATTTTTTGTATGCCTTTACACGCATTGAAATCTTTTGAAATGATCTGTTAGACTTCAAACATTGTACAAGAATAAAATATTCTGCTACTGCAGTGTAAAATACTATGTGTATGAGAGAGAGAGAGAAAAAAACAAGAGTTTGATCAAATGAGTATGTGTTGTTTCATTGAGGAAAATGTAGCTCTATAAAAAAATAAAAAATATAGTAAAATACTTATAAAAAAATAGAAAAAGTTGCACAAAAATGTAGATAATGTGATGGTGAATAAGATTAAAATGAATTTTAGGTGCAAGAAAAAAATATTGTATTAGAAAGAATGAATTTAAAATTCTTTGTATCAATAACACACTAATACTCTATCATAAATTTTTGAAATTCCATTCGAAAAGAAAGAAAAACAACAGGCAGAAAGTATAATAAGAGAAAGAGGTACAAGTAAACTTATATTGAAAAAGAAGAGAAGAAATACCTAAGTGGGCAAAAAAATTTTTAAAAAATGTAAATTTAAAATTTCCAGAGAATATTAAAACTTTAGTGAGAGTGAAATTGACGGCAATTTAATTATCTTTTCGGTAACTTTGTTAATTGTTGATAATTACCAAAAAAAAAAAATTAAGTTGAAATGAATTAAACTTATTAAAAGATACACATACATGAACAGAATAAAAAATCAAAAGAGTGAAAGAATTGAGATTTTACCTCTTAAGAAATGAGATGATTTCATTTACAATGTAAATTAGAACAAAAAAGAAAAATTAAAGTGTAATAAAATTGACATTTCATATTTAAATTTAACTTCTAATAATCATGGCAACTGAATTTCTTCCAATCTGTGATAATTTATTTAATGTAATCTCCTTGGCTGCATACTTTTGTGATTGTGTTTTCGATTTAGTTCTCGCATATGCGCTTTTAGAAAGAGGAAGAATTAATTTCTTCATTGCTGTCGTGTTCATTATCAGTGGATCATTATTAGTTTCTCAGGTACATTTCAAAAGAATTCCAATTCCATTTTTAAATTAATACGTTTTATTCTAATTTTAGATTGTCTCACTAAAATGGTATTTTAAAAGTAGGAAGCTTCACAAATTAGCAATTGAGAGTGAAACTGTTGAGAATAATGCCAATCAAGAGCAAGATGAATCTGAGTGTCCAAAATCAAAGTTGATAAAATATTCAGTAATTGGAATACATGTCACACAATTATCAGTAATTTGGCGTTATGCAAAACTTTTTGTACCAGTCGATTTGAGATTTGTAAAATATGAAGTCAGAGACTTGTGTATATTGAGATTAATACATGCATTTTGTGAAGCAGCACCAATGTTATGTATATCAAGTTATATTCTTATAACATTACAAAATAACGAAGAAAGTAGCATAAATCCAATTAAAATAAAAACACTTGGGGGTCAACTCTCAACTCATTTAGTTCAGCAATCAACAATCATTCATCAATACAGAGAAAAAACATTCAAAGATTTAAATACAATATCAGCCATATTAAGTCTTTTTAGTGTATGCTGGGCATTAGGAAGTTTTTCAAAAAATGTTAGCAAACATAACGTCCACCGACTTGTACTTACGTGGTTAGGTGTAATATTTCAATTTTTTTGGAGATTAGGAACAATTATTTCACGCGTATTATCATTGACTGTCTATGCATCGGTCTACAAAAAATATATATTTCTTGTTATTGTTTTACATTGGATATCAATGTTTCTTTGGTTAATTTCTCCAAAAAATGCCTTTCACGGAGAGCAAATATCACGATTAAAAAAGATGCTTCTTAGTGGACTAGTCGCTTTTATTTATATTTTTGCTTATATAAATTTACAAGAAGCTAATCATAGGCAAAAAATGACTATATTCTACATTGTCATGTTTTTGGAAAATTGTCTCTTGGTATCACTTTGGATTGTTGGTATACCTGAAAGACCAAATGATTGGTACATAATTCCTCTCTATGTACTAGGAACATTTATATTCGGAATAATTGTCATGATTATTTATTACAAGTATGTGTTATTTTTAAATTTTATTATCAATATAAGAAATAATAATTATATCATCCTATAGATATTTTCACATTAGACGACTTGGCTACGAAACAGATTCAAATGTTGATGGAACTGATACTTATAATAAATGCATTCCATATGGATGTCGTTGTAATCAATCAAAATTTGGATCGAAATATTCTAGCATTTTCTCAGATGGTAGTTTTCATCATAAAAAAGAAGAAGGCAAAGGAAAACACAATCATGCCACAACAAATGAGCATTTAAAAGGAATATTTAATTGCAGATTTTCAAATCCTGTTCAGTAAGTTTATCTAGATTATATATTTAAAAGATCGTCTATTATATATTTAAAAAATTTTATATCATTTTAGTAATGCGACTAAACGCAAGAAAAAGAAACCAACAACTTTTATTCCACCACCGAATTTAAATCTTCAAGCAAATATTAACATGAACTGTATTAACATGAATAACCCTAATATATGTCAATCTACCAATTCTGCTCAACCTCATATCAATAATAATTCAAATAATATAAATGGACCAATGACAATACCTTTTTGGCGACAACCCTTACCAAGAAATAGTATGACTGGTTCAAGTGAAACAGAAGGCAGTGTGGCTTCTTCACGAATAAATATTCAGTTGAAATTGCAAGAAAAGAAACAAAAACAATTGGCAGAATTAAAAATAATAGAAGAAGAAATAAAACAAGGAAAACTTGGTCGAGCAAGCAAATTACCACATGAAAATGATGAAAGTGAGAACATTCTTCCGCGTTTACCAGCACCTCGTGCAAAAAAGCACATTGATATTGAAACAATAGATTTTCGAAGAAATTCTTCATGTTCTGAAGCTGATAATATGAATATTTTGCTCTATCAACTTCAACAGAATAATTCTGAAATGATGTACAATAATTTTTCATCAAATAATGGCAGCATTGCTGCTGCATTAACTAAATTTTCACATGAAATTTTATCGAATATAAGCATAGGAGAAAGTGCCAAGAATAATAGTAGTAATATTAATTTAAATACTAATACCAAACAGCAGCAACCATCTGCATCATCAACAATGACAAGCACTACATCAGAGAATGAAAACAATTCACTCACGCGACAGATGGTTTCAACTAGAAAGAAATTACTCCATCAAAATTTAGCAAATAATCTTAATTCTGTTCGTGCCAGTCCAAGTCGAATTGGAAGTCCTAGTTGTCATTATGAACATCGACAAAGTGCGTACAATAGTTTAGAAGGCAAAAGTAAAACAGACACAAATCGTTCATCGAATAGCAAGAATGAAAACAGTGGAAGCAATAGTAACGTTAATACTAGTAGCATGGAAAAGGAAAAGAATCTCGCTTCACAATTGATCAAAAGACAAATGGCAAGAGCAAATACACCTGAAATTATTTTGGCACCTAGTCATTTAGAAAACAATACACATAATCATTTTTATCAACATATAAATCAAATTCCATCTAGAAACGAAAATAATGCGTATATGAAGTACGTAAAATGATAATTTAGAATCAGTTTAAAAATTTACTTTTTGAAAATCTCATACTTTTAGTGAATCTATCTACAGAAGTGGAAACAATTTTCCTAATAATGGAATTGGATATGAGAGAGCTTCAATTCACATGGAAGATGATGATGAGTCACCAAATGTAGCTTCTGATATTGATAGTCAGGTAGTTTTTTAAAACTAATGAATATTTTAAATTTATACTGATTGATTTTAATTTCTATCAGATGTCATTGCCACGATCATACACACTTCCAAGAGAATTTAAATTCAATAGACAAGGAAGAAAAATAATTAAAAATGAAAACTTTATTACAAGCACAAATAGCAGTGATGGTATGATTTATAATACATATTTTAATTTAAACTGACATAATTTATCACTTTTCTTTAAATTAAAGGTGACGTTGACAGTTGTGATGATAATGAAGACGATGACGATTCACGCAAAATGCCTTCTAGCCAAAGAACAAGAAATCGACGAACAAATAATTTGAATAAAAATCGAATACATTCACCGTTTAACAATATGAGTCCTAATATTGTGACACAGCAACAATATCAAAATTCTTATAACATGAGAGGACATCAAGGAAATTTGAAAGTTAACAATTTAGACTTAATAAATGACTGCATTGATAATATTCAATCAGGTCAACAACATATAGTATCTAATTTAAAGCAGAGTCGAGGAAGAGCATTTATGCAAAATGCATATAATCATAATAGACATGAAACTAAATTATAATCATAAAAATATTTTGACGTATTTCTCATCCACCGAATTTAAAACTTGCTTTTACAATAAAAAATCCAATGCTTTTATTAAATGCATTTTTTTTTATAAAAAATAGATTAGGTAATTGATTTTGATGTCTATAACAAGATCTTCCATATAAAGGAAACTTCATCGATCATTATTGTAGTAATTATATGAAATAAATTATATTTATTGTTTCTTTATTGAATGACTTTTATTCCTTCTAAAAATAGATCTTTGAATTTTTCTGTCAACAGATAATAATCATGCAGCATGTGTATAAAACTACAAATTATTATAAAAATTGTCAACTTTTCTTAATATTCAA
>CM031380.1:29358868-29408867 GCA_018290095.1 Polypedilum vanderplanki | reverse complement strand
GAAAAATTTTGCAGTTATCATCATTACCGTCTTCCCTCGAATATAAGGACCGGTACTTGTATTCGAATTGACCAAAATTTAAAATTTTTCCGAAAATCTGACATTTTCTTCGAATAGAAGGACCTTCAAATATAAGGACCACTTTTGAAAAAACCGTTAAAAAATGATAACTTTTGTTTGTAATTTTTAAAATTTACCAGTTTTTTTGAAAAATTTTAAGACGTTTTGAAAATTTTCAAGTTTTTCAAAATTTCATGTTTTGATTCAAATATAAGAACCGGTCCTTTTATTCAAATAGAAGGACCGGTTCTTATATTCGAGGGAAGACGGTAGTAATGACTCCACGTCCATAAACTCTTCAGTTTTTCATAGTTTTCCGTTTTATTCTATGAATGATTTAAATTAAAACAACATTTTGTGTGTGGATAATGCATTAAATAATTTTATTGTTAACAAATTTATATGTGTTAGATTAAAAATAATTCTAAATTAATCAATTCTTTGATTATAGAAAATTTTATAATATTTAACTACACAAATTGATAAAAAGAAATATTTAAAATTAATTTTACTCAAAAATTTTATAAAAGTATCTTAATTGTTTTGTCATTTTTTTTTTATTTTGATGACTCTTATCGTTTTCATATTCAGTAAGTTCAAATTTTTATTTTTTTCTATAAAGATAAAAATTTAAGATAAAAAATTATATTTTACATGTAAAAATGATACTTACGCCAAATTTTTATTAACACGTGACTACTAAAATGTTTGATTATATCTATAAGCCAAAATTTTGCATTACAGCTGCTCATTCTGATTAGTCCTTTCAACAAATAATCGCTTACATTCCACTGTAAAAAAATAAAAGTTATTAAATATTGTCAAGAATAGATAATTTCTTAATGAGAATTCATGCATGATGAAGATATTAAATTTAAAAAAATTCTTGGTGATCTCTTTGATGTTACTTTATTTCAGTTTGATATATCGAAAGAGAATGAAAAGATTTTATTCTTATTTTGACTGCTTACTAAAAAAAGAATTTACGAACTGTTCAGACTGCACGACGACTTTTATCATATGTTGAGGCTATATATTGTTGTTCATTCATTACCATTACCTTATTTCTCACTTTAAAGATTGAAAAATGTTCTCACATTGTTCATCTCTTTTCTTATTTTTATATTCAGTTTAAATAAAAAATGCGCTCAAGACATAGAAATAAAATTTTATCTGCAATATTTTTCTTGATCCAAATATGTTGAGTAAAAAACGAAAATCAAGTTTATAATGAAAAAAAGAATGAAAAGTGTTGCCGCATTAAATTTTCAATGATATATTCAGAGTATATACTCTGACAATATTTTTTTACAATAAATTACAATAAAGAAACTGTAGAACACAGAAGCTTGAGCGTGTTGAAATGAAATTTTTATGTGTAGCATTTTATTTCTTTTTAATTTCATGTCGTAGCATCGATGTCGTTATATTTCATTTTATCGAAAGAAAAGAAAAAGAGAGAGAATTCTGTCTGATTCAGTTTACCATTTTAAGATCTCCCATGGAATTGTTTGTTGATGCGTTCCGTAATGTGACTGACTTCAGCAATGTATCGAATGAGTAAGAAAATGAAAAATCAGAAAAAGCTCTTATAGTCACATCATTTTTGTTGAAATAATAATTTTCAGAGAGATGTATATATCTCTGCGAGATACCATAGAGAAAGAATTGAAATTGTGGTCTTGATTGACATGTTTTGCCTCATTTTGACGATCGATCTTGACTTTTCAAAGTGTACAATTGCACAAGTCAAAATGGTCAACAATAATTTTCGATCTCCTGCGTGTTACAACAACAGTAGCAAAAATAACAACAAGTTTTCCTCTCGTTCTCAAATGATTATTAAAGAGGCTGTATGTTCATGTTCGCTGCACGTTTGCAACAAATTTTTGGCATATTTTTTCATGTGTACATTCTTTTTTTCTCATATTTAATTAACTCTCTCGACTGGAAGTCAACGACAAAATTGTCCATCAATGCACATACAGATATGTGATATAATTTTTGCATTGCTTTTTGGTGAAGAGACCACCTCTTATAAAATTATAAAGAGAGTATTATATATAACATAGAGAGTGATGCAAAGACAAAAATTTTTAGAAATACAGATATACTTACCACAAAGGATCAATTATTCCGCTTATAAAACTTAAAAAATTAAATATATATAAATTGAGACCCTTTTTGAATTAAAACTTTTGGCTTAGATTTTAGTGCGTTCTATCCTTTGGATATATATGTTCTATCAGTGTCGAATTGAATACCATAATGTGAATAACTAAACGCAC
The DNA here is from genome assembly GCA_018290095.1 of Polypedilum vanderplanki. NCBI lineage: Eukaryota > Metazoa > Arthropoda > Insecta > Diptera > Chironomidae > Polypedilum > Polypedilum vanderplanki. Next base: position 29,406,519 of record CM031380.1, on the reverse strand, counting down.
TAAATCTACATGATAAATTGAAGTTATTTTGTAATTTTTTCAAATTCCAGCAAAGAATTTTTCTATCATTCCTTATTCATAGGAAATCGCTCAAGTCAAAATCGATTGGGAAAAGGAACTAAAAAGGAAAAATTAAAGGAAATAAAAATTTAAATTATCATTTTTTAGATCAAATATTTGATATTGTGGCGTAATATAAGTACAAATATACACTTACATCCATTCATTGAACATAAAAATGAATGCATGGTAACAAACAGTAGCAGCAAGCATAAGTAAAATGAACATCCCATTATCATTGCGATGAACAGTACGAATCGGCAAATGAACATAAGAAATCTACTTCAATGAAAGCGTTTTTTTGTGTTTGCAAAATGGTAAAAGTTAAAGAATAAACAAACGGGAAAAATCTTTATTCATTGATAAGATACACAACCACAAGAATGGTTCAGTATTATCGCCTTAGGGCTAACTGAAAAGAATAACAAGGCGATACATTCTCTTATATGTTTGTTGTTGTCGTTTAGATATTATAAAAGAAATTCAGTAAAAACATTTAAATATGCAAGTATTGTGCATGTGTAAATTTATGTTTTAACAATTGCTATGTAATTGTGAATTATTTTAATTTATTTCCTATTTTTACAAGTTTATTGAGAAAATTTTGAAAAATTATAAAAAATTTAGCTGAGTGGTCAGCAATTTATTATTGTCAATTATTGAGACATAAATTATGATTAATGATAGAGAAAAGCCTTAAGGACTATAAAAGAGTGCTACTGTATTACACTAAAGCGTAACCAAGAATGATCGAGTAAATATAAAACGCGTATTTATTTTCAATCAACGAGTGGAGGAAGAATAAAGAGAGAGAAAAGATGATGTGATAATGTGCAACATTTAACAACAATAAGTTGTTCAACATGAAAATAAATTCAAATTTAAGTATAATATGCATATATTTTCGATTGAAATTTCTTTAAATACCAATATATTGCAGTTGGTATAAGGCAGATATAAACATGCATAATGGAACATTTAAAATGTAAAGAACAAAAAATATATCGAAACAGAAGCACTATGTTATGTGAAGCTGAAAAATAAAATAACAATAAAAAAGAATCCCGAAAATACACAAGTGAACTAAGCGCGGACCTCGCGAGAGAAACTTAGAGAGAGAAAGAGAGAACAATTCATAGCATACACATAGCAGTAAACAAGCAAGCGAATGAACGAGTGACGAAAGCAGCAACAACAACAACAACAATGAGAGAAATGAGAATATGAGACACAAGTAGAAAAGAAGAAAAAGCATAAAAACGCTTCCAAATTTGGAAATTTTACACATGTTCAATATTTTAATAATTTCTCGCTGAAGCCGCAACCTTTTACTCTATGCATTTGAATTTTATGAAACTTTACGCGACAATATAGTGCACTTTTCTGAAAAGTGACGATTTTGTGTGGGCGAACTTTAGGAAATGCTCATAAATTATTTCAGCCGTTATCGCGCGACTTTTTCTTCTCTTGTTTTTTTTTATTTTCGGATGAAATTTTTCGCTCGGCTTCTTTTACTATTGAAGCTTTCAGCTCTCTCTCTCGTCGTCTCTTTTGTGTTCATGTTTTTGTTGTAAAGATCTCTTTCTTTTAAACAATAATTTTTTGTCTTCTTTATACTCTTATAACAGTTTGTATTATTTTCTTAAAAGAAATTTTTTAATCAAACGATATTCGTTCTTGTGGGATAGTTTCTTATTTAGTTTTGGAATGAGAAAGAGTGGCAAACTGAAGGATTCATTTACAAATATTTTAAAATATTCACTTTGTGTACGAAAATATAAACAGATATTGCTAAATTTATAATCCTATGAATTGCATGCATACACGATACATACATAAATTAAGGCATAATGATATAAGTCTAGGGGTATTTATTGGCACTTAAATGTCGAGGAAGATTATTCACTTATACATTCAATAATAAAATACGAAATATATTCGAAGGAATATAAAAATAAGTAAGAGTATTCCTGTGAGTGTTAATTATAGCACGAATTATATGAAATTAATTTTTTTTCCTTAAGCATTAAACAAGCACGTTATTTACAATTGACTTAACATTAAAAAAAGAAGAGCCGGAGGTCTTCTTATGCATATACAATAAGTACATATTAAATCTATATTCCTAGCTAAATGACATCTTTTTTTCTTCGATGGACATTCACAACATATAAATAATTTTTTATGTTATAAAAGACAATATTTCTTAAATATAAGTATTAACAATTTTTATCTTATATTGCCCAATATATTGACAGTTGCATGTCATGTCATGCGATCATCAATTAAAATGTTGAATGAACGATTGCGATTGAACATCATTGACTTGTGCCGCACAGGCGCAAGGCAACGCACACAAAAAGGCTTCAATACACACACACATAATAAAATGATGATAGACGGAACAATTAACATACAATGAAATACAATTTTTTGCTAAACGTAATTCTATAAACTTAGCAGCTATGAAATAAAACATTTAAAAAAATTTTAATGTGAAAACAATTAAATAATGATGTGAATGTTTTCCTTCTTCCCTTCTCATTACACATTTACTTATGTCAATTTTTTTTTCATTTTCACATGAGCTTTTTAGTAAACTCATTAAAATATTGTGAAAATTTAACAATTAAAATATGGCCATTTTAATCATAATTAAGTGCAACATTTTGATGCGCAGTACTGAAAATAATTAATCTAAGTTTTAAGCACCTTCATATGACATTTAAAGTGAAAAACTACCGAGTAGCTTCGGAAGCTGAGCTATTCGTAGGAGGTGATATAGGAATGGCAGGCGATGAGACTGTTGATCTTAATGATTGATAGCTACTAAGAGGAACAGATGCATTGCCAGAATTTTCATAATAGCTTGGATATTGTGTCGATGAAGGAGCTTGAAAGTGTTGAACATTAAGAGAAGGAGAAGGAGGTGAATAATGTGGAGATGAGTAATGTGTTTGAGGAGAATTTGCATAATGCTGTGTTGGATGAGGTAAACTATAAAGATGGCTATGAGTTGATGGCAATGATTGTGAGATATTTTGTAGATGCGATGTTGACGGATTATAGGCTAATGGTTGTCTTACTTTTTGCTTTTCTGGAATATCACTATTCAGCTCTTGTACATCGAAAGTTAGTTCAGTTTCCTCAAAACCTGTCGCTGACATGCGTTGTTCATTTACAATCGTACCAGTGTTGTTATTGTTTGTAGTTACTGCTTCTGCATTTTCTGGAGAATTCAGACATGTCTGTATAAGTTGCTTGCCCGCATCCGATGTGATCATCGGTTGAAGCTTGCGTGTGGCAAAAGTGTATACATGACCCGTTTCCGATGCAACAAGTAACATTATCTGTGTGCCTGTCAGTGTCGATAATTCATAGGCCTGTAGGCGTGAGAAAAGAAAAAAAATTGTTAAAGAAATTATTTCACAATACATTGAAAGTGTTGCTCTCAAATCACACTGGTTTATATCAGTTCTGATGAAGTGTGGAATAATTAAAAGTGTCTGCGTAAACAAAAATATCAAAGAAATTTATCATATTGATAAGTGCGCACGTTCATTATCGTTTATCAAAACGTGCACAGTCAAGAAGAAAATTTTTTTTATCGTTTAAAAATATTTATAAACTCTATCATTAGAAGATAATGAAGTTAATTTTCTAAGTTTAAAAGTTTTGAGGACACTTATAATCATTTTCAAAATTGAAATTAAAATTTTTATGTCGCAAACACATTCCCACATTATCATGTCATCTTTTTTGGGATAAATCTGATTTGATTATCAATTTGACCTTTGATTCCGTTTTAAAACTGCACCGAAAAAGGGAACTATCGACCCAAAATAAACTAACCAAAATTTTATGGTAAATTGAATTAGCCGACGCTTGATTCTTTCACATCATGTAATGTTATCACACATAAAGAGAAAGACATATTTTTATGTAGATTGAATCGATCAAATCTCTTTATTTGATATTTTGACATTGAATTGGGTAATCGTTGACAATTAAGGGAAAGATATTATGTAATATTTTAACATAAACTCAAATATCACTTTGACCTCCTTTAGATCAATTTTAGTTACTACTACAAATGACGTAAAAGTCATTTAATAATTTAATGTGTTCTACTATATTTTGCGGCAAATTGATATCGCTAAAAATAAATTCAATTTACTATTTATAAGTCAGAAAATTCTAAAAATAACTCTTCATCTCAGTACATTGCTTTTATAAAACCTTATAGAGCTTTGTATGGCATGAAATTGGATAATTTTTCAATAAAAAAAGAAAGCAAGCAAACCTCAAAAATATTCTCGTTAGTTCATTGTTACTTTTCAATCTTATCAAATGAACATAAAGTGTTTTGCGAGAATGTATGTATACATCAAAGTTGATAAGATAAGCTCTGCTTGTCGCCATCGCAAATAACTTTGCACATAAGAAATTATTACTTAAGTCATTTGTTCCTAAATGAGCTTATTTGTGCTACTAATCTCTTAATTAAAGTGAATTACTCATTAGTGCGACACATACAGCAAGCTCAAAATTATTATGAAATGAAAAACTTAACTCACCTTTTTCATGATGCCAGTTTTTCGTTTTGAAAATGTCGTATACCGCCGCAACTTGTTCTCAATATATTCCATTTTGATTTTAACACGTCCTTTGGTTTTTTTGCCGCTAACGATGCTCTTAGGGCTATCAGCAGCACGATCTGATGCATCTTCAACGGAAGATACGGGTGAGGAATTGTTAGGATAATTATCATTGCTATTTGTATTCGGAGTCATAATGATGCTACTTTCAGTATTTGTGATGACATTACGCTCTTCTTGAGTATTATTGTCTGGATAAAGCGTATTGTTATTGTAAGAATCATAAAGTTGTTCATTTGTGTTATATGCATGAGCATATTGTCCATGATCTACCAATTTTTCGTACTTGCGTTCACGTTCATCACTATCACCTTCCTCTTTAGTATAGTAATGACGTTTTAAATAATTTCGATCATTTTCCATCATTGGATAAAAGCTTTGCATATTTTGACGCGGTGAATGATCATAGTTCTGATGATAAATATCAGTTGTAGGATTGGTGATATAATTATTCATGTACCGCGAAGTAATTGTTGGGGAAATTCTTTCTGCCTCTAATTCCATCACTTAATAATTGCTCGTTTACCTTAAGGCTGTCTTTACTTTCAATTGACGCAAGATGAAAATCTAATTAAATTGCAAATATGGAATTAATTTACACGCACTATTGGAGATATTTTTGATTAAAATCTTTTGTAAATCGCGAAAATAAAAAAGAGAGAGAGGTTAAACTTTCAAAAAAATATTATTTGACTTAATCACTTTAAATGTATTTTTGATATCAGTTGCTTTTTTATTCACTATCAGCTGTTTTTCTTTTGTGATTTTTTTTGGTTGAACCGCACTGTTTGAAGTTTTGACTAAAACTGACACGTATCTGAGACGATCGCTTAATAGTCACACGAGAATCAAATGTCAGTGCGAACGCAAATTTTATTTTTCGTTCGGGTTGGGTTATCATTTTTTATATTTTCGTGTTTCAACGTTTGTATTATCATATCGCGAAAAAAAAAATGTTGTGAAGTGAGACATATAAAGGAGCTAAGAGAAAAGCTTTTTATTTTAAGAGTTATTATCAGTAATTAAATATTATTTCATTCTATCATCAAAACCCATTATGAAAGTCATTGTTTTACTTAAACAAATTATTTGTTTAATAAAATTATCATTTTTGTTGATTATTTTATTTTTCACCTGGTATTTTTTTATTCATTAATTTGTATCATGTTAAAAATATTTTCAATCTTGCACGCTAAATTGTTCAAATCAATAAATATTGTGGTTTTATCATCATTTGCTGATAATTCGTTGTTTGCAATGTATATAACTAAGTTGAATTTATATTTTATGTAATGATAAAGAATTTAACGAAAAATTTATTTTGTTGAATGAGATTTTAAGGATGACTCATGAGGTTTTTTTTAATAACTTTTCAATAACTCTCTGTACATTATTTTATAATAGAGGGTTTTCGAAATTACAAAACATGAAAAAATATTCAATAATAAAAACATGCAGAAGAATTTAAAGTTTAAAAGTTTACATAGGTATTTTTCGCAATAAAGTATTTTTATTGCATAGCACTTAGCAACTCTTATTATCTTATTCTTAATTGAACGCTAGCAAAAATTATGTATTCCCAATCTAATCTTTTTCTTTTAAATGATAACTAGGCTTTTTATGTATAAATTTTTCAATTTATCCGAAAAAATTGATTTTCAATACTCACACACATATATGTATGTGATCGATGATGGTGCTATGTAAAATTTCATTTGTAACAAGTAAAATATTGAGATAATAAATTGAAACAAATCAATAAAAATTATCATCATTAAATGTTTACGAAAAAAAACACACTCGCGATGTCCATAATGATATAAAACAAATATCATATAGTATATGAAAAAAGGTCAGTGAAAGAGAGAATCGCATAAAAGGAATTGATCAGTTATAAACATTTCTCTCCCCTATAAGAGATTAATATTGGCTGATGTAAAAAATATTGCACGGCGCTTCTACATGCTAAACATGGATCTACGCGATGGTCAGTGATGGTCGTTTTTAGATGAATGTGTATAAAATTTTAAGCAAATATATGGCATGAAAAATATTAATTATCGTTTTGGACTAATTTCTATTGGAATCAAAAAAAGTCACCAAATTGTAATTATGGAGAAGTAGAGCCTATATCTACATGGGATTTGCCTCGGCCTACAAATTTTTGCTATTTATTATCAGAAAAAAATTTTCACCGACTATTGTGAAATTTCACGTATCATTGTCGACATCTTGTTTTCCATATAATTTTGGGGAGATCTTGCAATGATTTCAAATAAGGAATCCGCTATCGCTGCTGTATGAATATTCACACTCTTTTCTTTTACCTTTCTTTTATGGCCAATGTAATTTGGCACCAAAAAACAGTCTTTCGTTAATGAGTCAGTCTCGCTATGAAATTATATTGTGTATGCCTCTTATTATTCTTTAAGCTACTGAGGATGTTATAATAATGAAAGAAATTATAGAATTGAAAGAATATTCTATATGATTGCAATCTATATTATTTTTTTTAACTTTCTCTATGATTACAATTCAATAATTTTAGAACGTCCATAAAAAGACAAAATCAAATAATATCATGGTCGATTCATTCATAAAAATTGAAAATTATTGATGAATTGAAAGAACAAAATTAATTAACTTAATTTTACGATACTTTGTACGAGTATTACAAGACGGAATATTAAACACAAGAAAAAAAAAATGATCAACTTAATTTAGAATTAAAGAAGAAGAGTAGATGAATGAAAGAAAATGTAATTATATCATTGCATCAATAGTGATCCACAAAAATTACACACATAAATAATTGTAAATTACTGAGGCTCATTTTCACTCGCACGAGAAAAAAAGCCTTTCCTTTATGCCCATTCATTCTCTCACTTTTCTCTTTCTTCTTCCGTTTTACTGTGTGCCTTCTTTTATTACACACATGCCGCAACAACCTCACTTCTTCGACATATGATGATTATTCAACGACACACGGTTTCAATTAACTTAATTAATTGTATGAAGATGTGTGCAAGATATATCTGCGGCAGAGCTTAAGGGAAGAAGGAGAAAAAAATAAAGGAGTGATGCGCATATCGCGTGCCATCGTTTTCTGCAATGAACAATTTGCTGCTCATTAAATTATCCACGCATTTTTCTCTCTTCTTGCATTTTAAAATAACTGTAATGTGTAATGTATTTTGGATATGTCCTTGATTGTTGAATTTTAAAAATTTTTAAAATTTTTTCTTAAATATTTTCATAAATTTTATCATAAATCATCATCACATCAGATGGCTAATAGTGAAACTAAATTCACACACACGATGACGACGACGATGAGGAAAAAGTAAAGTTTATTGTGAATCTTAAATCAAGCCGCAATTCACGAAATTTACTATGACCATAAATTGCTCATACTTGTTGCTTTATTACATTTAAATTCCTTCTCATTCACTCTCATGCGAAAGCCCATCGCGCGAATTATCGTAAATAATAAAATACAAAAAATTCGTGTATCGTTAAAACGCTTTTTAGGTCGGCATAAACAAATACTGATCGGAGATCGGACCAGGGCGCAAAGAAGAGAGAGAGACAGAGAGAGAATAAGTTGAGCGCGCGAGGAAAAAAATGTAAGCGAAAAAAAAATTAAAGAGTGAGCCGCAGATTTTGTTGTTTTTGTTTCTCTGTTGTTTCTCTGTTTGATTTTTGGTTGTGCCAAAGTAAAGTTGATTACATCTGTTCGTAGGCATCCTCGTTTTGTAGCCACGAGGATCATCAAATGTACCGCACACCAATAAGTGTATCCATTTAGACGATAAATGACACGACGACGCGATCAAATTTTTACAAATATGGAGCTGGTGTTTCTATAGAGTGACGTTACGATCAGATGCAATAAGTGCTTAACATATGGTCACTAAACACATGTGTGACGTGATCATTTTTTGTAAATCGTTTAATTTTCTTTATACTAGCCACTGCACAATTTAAAAAATCGTTTAATTTTAATAAATTTTCTCTCTTTTAAATTTTCGTGTGTGGGAAAAAATTTTCCAAACGCTTGAGTCAACTTTGATCTTTGGAAAAATTCTTCTGTTAGGCAAATTTGATTTATTGATTCTTTTTTAACTCTTACCTTTTTTACTTTCTGCTGTTTCTGCTCTTCAGGCGCTGATTTGTATTTTTTTTATGGATTTTAGCACAATTTTTGCACGATATGTGTTCATTAATAATTTACTATATCTTTTTCTTCTTTTTTTATATTTATTGAAAAATTAAATAAATAAATTCTCTCTATTTATTTATCTTCTTATTTCGCATATTTATATTTCACAAAACTATATTCACATCATATAAAAATCAAATTTTCCAATCGATCAATTGAATGTAATAATTCGTTAAACTTATCGAGTGAAATTAATTTGATTAATTCACTAAAACGTAATCAGCTGACTGAAGTTGATTTGTGGTGTTTTAAGTGGGCGCAGAACTGTTGAATGTTGCGAGCAAGTACTTTGTCGACTATGAAACTGATCAGTTTGAGTCAAAATAAAAAGTCTCGTTGTGGGAATGGTGAGCGAATGAGAATAAGAGAAAGAGAGAAAATTAAGAGACGAAAGCAAAAGCCTATTTATTATGGTGAGAATGAGAGAGAACTGTAACTCTCAAAAAGCTTTTTTTTTGTTCACTCTCTTTTATTTATTTAATGCTCTCTGATGTTTGATCGCTAATAAATGTAAAGAAAGATCTTTTGATAACAAATTAATTCAATTTCACAATAATTAAGTAGTGATAAAAACCAGATTTTCTATCATAATTCCATAATAAGTTTTTCGCGGGAAGACACGTTTAGAAAAAGTCTATCTAAAAAGTGAATGAATGAACGGTAGAAAAATATTTTTCATTCATGAAATGCCCGGTAACAGCCACTTATGGAGTGTTGGCTCTTTCTACATTCATCTCCAATCTCCATAGTTACGAATCCGGTGCTAAAATTATTGCCTTCTTTTCACAGGCAGAATGAATTATATCTACATACATACTTATATGTGATTGCACACCACACGCCGCTTCAACTTTTGCGATCAAATGGTAATTGGAGTTAACAAAAAATGGGTGGAGCTTATGGATGAAGCTCTTTTTTCTCTCTTCTTTAACATCGTCTTAAGTGCTTCAATTGTTGACCGCATATATGTGCCGTATGGTGCTAGTGAATAATTGAGCATCAAATCACTGAGATTTCGATTCAATTTCAATTCGTTCTCACACATTAATTAGCTGTCCATACATCAACTTTCATCATTATCTTATTTTTTTTTTCTTTTTCACTTATATTCAATTGGAATTGAAACATTTTCTAAATTTCCATACGCTTAATGAATTAAGATTGAGCAATGAGATGAAATTGATGCGAGAGACGAGCAAGAATACAAAACAAATTGACAATAATGGGAAAAGAATGTGCACACACAGTTTTGCTCAGTGAGAATATTCCGTGCTGAAGAGTAACTTCATGAGAAGAAGGAATATTTAAAAGATTCTTTATAGAATGCGTACTACAGAGTTTTCGTTTAATATTCAAGGCACATGTTGCAACATATCAACTTTTTTCCCTTTCTGCGCTTTTGCTGTTTCTCATCAATTTCTTTTCTTCATATTGATCACATATTTTTTGCTTTCATCAGCTACTTGCTTTTATTTCGGTAGCATGCGATCCATGCAGGGAAGAAAAAAAGAATTGCACAAAACAGAGTAACAATAAATAAAATAATTGCACCATTCTTACGTTAATTGTCATTTTTTGTTGAGGCTGAATTTTCTCTTCTCTTTGGCTGGTTTGTCTTCTATATTCTTATTTAATTTCAATAAATCACATCTTTTACAATATTGAATGTTTTGACGGATCATAAGAGCAATGCTTCTTTCTACTATTTTTGCTCGTCTGATGAAAAATGATGAGGTCTCTTTGAAATGATATCAAAGTGCTGACAACATTTTTTGCCCTCATAACAACGTTGATGATGATGAAATGAAGAACGAATGCAACTGGAGAAGAAAGAGAGAAAATACGCATCCAAATAGGGAATTGAATTTTTTTCCTGTTATCAAGTACCTTCAGCTCGCGTACTATACTTCATCGTAGCTGAAGGCGACTTCATGTCTTTGCGATACATCTTGCAATTTTTGCATTTTTCGCTTAAAAACATTAAATTCATAATGATGATACGTGATTGAAATTCTTAATTGAATGATGATGCTATTCCTGAAATTCCATGTCGCAATATTTCTCATGATGATATTTTCACGATTTGATGAGATGCGATTTTTATCGACTTGTCTCTGTTTTTTACATTACACTTTTTTTTGATGAGATAAAATAAATGATGACGACCTATGAGAATTGCAAGCAGAATCATTACAAATTGATTTGAAAAATTATGATTAATGTTATTGGATTTTAGTTTACTCTTTGTGATTTATGGTCATTAATCAATGATGATTGAGCGTATAAAAACTTGTGAGAATTTTAGGTTTAATGACATGAGGTCTGTTATCATGCTGCAATATGTTTCTATTGCATTTGTACTTTGCGGCAATGTGATTCATGTCAATGATGTATTTTATAATTTCTGCTTTTATACTGAAATTCTCTTGTAATTATTGAAAATAATCATTATATTTAATCAATTTCAATTAATGTATTGAATTTATTTAATTGTAATAGTTTAAAATTTTCAATTTTAACAATTTATTAAAATAATTTTAAAATTAAGTATCTTCACGCGACTCAGATTATCAAACGGTTTAATATGTTTCGCGAATCGGTTCTTCGTGTTTTCCCAAAGAATTTTTTTATTTTGCGATTTTAAGCAGTGAGTCATATAGTTGAAAATGCGAAAATTGTGATAAATATAAGTAGTGTGTGTTAAGTTTTAGTGCTAGCATTAAATAAATGAAAATATCTTATGAGAAACATCAAAAAAGTAAGATTACTTTTTTTTGCCTCATCAAAATGAATTGTTTTCATTTTTTTATAACTCGAACAATAGACAAATTGATTCTGTCGTACACTTTAAATAGCTTAAGCAATGGCAGCTCAATATCGTATTTAAATTATTGACTATCGCCATAAAAATATGATTGGATGATTAGTTATGATGAAAGCACAAACAATCGACCGTATTGACTTTATATTATTTTCAAATTCTTTGCACAATTAGCAATTTTCTTATGAACTTCCACAATAACGTTCCCGTTATAATAATTAATTATTAAGCCTATCAAGTGTAGTGGCAATACAATATGACCGGAAGCACGATTGCTCTTTCCGGTGTTTTGCTGTTTGGCTATCATTTCGGGAACTAATCGAATCGTCAACAGTAGTAATCGTTGTTTTTGCTGTCAATCAACTCCACAATAAATTCTGATTTTTATACCTTTTTCGACATAAAGTGCATACATAATGAATAGGAACATGGAATTATTATTTTCTTTTTGATTGAATTGCGGCATATATTTTATTATTTATTCTTCATCTCTACGGGAAATGAAAGGTTCTTTTATTAATAAATGAAAATTGCAACAATGATGAATAACAATCGATAATTTCAAAGTGCTTGTGTCATTGTCGCGGCATATTGAAAATTGCGAAAAATATATAGGGTAAACACACCTAATTATGGACACTCCCTAATTATGGACAGTTTTTTGAATTCTTAAATTTGCTATCAAAACACACAAACTCACTATATATTATGATTGAAAATGATTTAATATGCCATTTAAACATAATTTAACACTCCAATATCAAATATTTATCTGTATTTTTCGCCAAATATCCATTTTTGTATTTTTCTCGAAAACAATAAAATTTTTCACAATTTTCAATCACTTGTTATTCACTAATTCTTTTCAATTTCACTATTCAAATGCTTTAAAGATTTGAAATTAAACTTAAACTGCATTTTCAATCACTTATTCACACAATTTAACACGATTTAAAAAGCAAGATCTTGTCACAAATGCTTAACCTAATTATGGACAGTCTTTTTTCCTAATTATGGACAGTTTTTGTTTACAAAAATACATGGAAAAATTTTGCGAGAATCGCGTGAGAATTTTTTTACATTGCAAAAACGCGCTCAAATTTCTAAATTTAATTATATTTTGCTTATTTAAGCTTTTTGTTTTAGTATGTTTACATTCTTTGCTGTATTAATAGTGATTAAAATTGTGAATCCAGCAATTATGAAAGTGTAAAAATCAGATAAAACAAACTGTCATAATTAGAAAATAATGTCATATTAGATCAATGTCTATAATAGGATCGTATTGATGTATTGATTAAATATTCAACTCGATTCTAATAATTTTAAATGAAGATGCTGAATCTACATTAAACTTCTAAGAATGATTAATCAAATATTAAGAGAATTATGATTGAAATCAAATCGAAAACGTCATAATAGAACGTTACCCATACACATGACTTAAGAAAGAAAGGCAAGAAAATAAATTTAATTTTATGAATGAAAAGAAAGAGAACACGTGCAATAAAGTCAGAATTAAATGCAATTATATTTGAATGTTCATTCAACCTGTGAATGTGATTTTCTGTTTATATACATCATCTTCTTGTCTGTGACATCATTATATGCAATGACACTGTTCTCAAAACTTTTCATTCAGTGTCTTTGATGGTTATAAGATCGTGTTCTTTATTAAAATTTTGTAATTTGCATCTTCTTGCATCAGCGATATTTGTACACGAACACATGATTTTTTTTATTTTATATTATAAAGCTTATGGATGAAACTGTACGGTATTAAAAATTACTAATTACACGTTGTGCTTTGCTACAAACTGAGATAAAATCAGTTTAGGCTATAAGTAATAATGACACATTTACACGAGTATTTATTTATTTATGGAATTGTAGGCTCAAATAAAATAAACTGTTAATTAAGGTCTATAAGTTAGGTAGGTGATTTAGATGAAATTTTATTTAAATAGCGTAAATAAAATCAATATTTTTAAATTTTTACCTTTTCATAACTATAAAACTTATCTGCAAAATAATCTTCTAATTTAGCAACAACAATTGAATTGTTTAATCAAGCATTCGAAAGAATTTGCTTGTTACTTTATTTCATTGCTGAAATTCTCCATTTTTAAAAAATATGTAGTCAATTCCTTTCCATTAATTAAATCTCCATGACTTCTTAATATTATAGACATTCAAAAAAATCTCTCTCTCTCTCTCTTTCTTCTTTGTAATATATTAATTTCAATCTTTAAAATGAATAAAAAATTCTCCTCTGAAGAAACTGAGAGCAAACGCACGCCTACAGCCATTTTTAGAATTTGAGCTGTTGCCAAAGATGGAAATTTAATAGCAAAATGGTATTAATTTTAATAACACTACATGAGATGCTCTCTGTTCTCTCACGAATTAAAACGACGATCTACTCATGTTGTGTTTGAAGTTCGTCTATTTTTGACGATTTTTTCTTTTTCCTTCTTGACTACTGCAAAAAGTCGTGTGGCATATGCAGCTCACTTTCTTAGCAATGAGAGGAAGTCGTAGTCTATTTTATGCTATTTTAAGATAAAAGATCTTTTTTGCTTTCACTACATGATGCGTAAAACTGTTCATTCGCAACTCATTAAATGTTCACAAATCCTTCAAATTGTGAGCAAGAAAATAAGAGAAAAAGACGTGAAATGAAATCTATACCCGGTAGCATCTTAAATTTTCGGAAAATATAATTACACACTGACACAATGACGAGAAAAGAAAAAAAGTGCTATACTATAAAAAGAAGAAGCAAGTAGTAGCAGGGAAAAATGAAAATTATTATGAAACTCAAGGCGCCGATTTTATTTTTAAATTTTCACAACAACTCCCAAAAAATGAAAATAAGATTTTTCCGGTCTTTAATGTATGTATGTGGAAAAAAATAAAAATATTTTATTTTAAGTCGCATTAGCACTTGTTGCTATTACCTCTTTGAAAATTCTTACTGTCTGTTTTTGCGTTGACGGATTGATTTTCACTTAATGTAAAAAGTGACTATTTTCTTGTAGTAAATTCATTATGGTGTAAAAGATTGCTATTTATTTATCTTGATATTGTCATGTTTTAAAGTTATGAAAAAATATTTATGTTGACTTTATGATATTAACCGAAATGTTTTTGTAATCAAGATCAACAACAATTAGTGTCACTGATTGATTTCTACGTGACTCAATTTCCGATATTCTTATATTGATTATATCTCCATTGTGTTCACATGTACATTACTTATTGTGTGAAAGCTAACTAGAGATTTTCAAACTATCATGTAATTCTTTTTAAAAACATCAGTACAACAATTTGTTAATTAAAAACCAATCTAATTGAAAAAGCAAGAATCGATTAAAGAGAGAGAGAGAGCAAAGAGCAAAGAATACGTAGTATAGTAAATAGCTGACCAATGCCGTATGAGAGCTTTCTGAAAGAGACGAAGAAAATTAAAAAGAGGAAAAAATACATGCACATACGACGTGTATGTTATATTATGAGAGAGTGAGAGATCGTGTGCAAATGCGAAGAGAGAAAAAGCACGAAAACAGAACCGTAAAAATATCGCAGAATGAAAATTTTTTGTATTTTTTCTACATTTCAATACGCAACAACGAAAAACACACTCACGTTGCGATCGACTGAGCTCCCTTATAATAAAAAATAAGTTATAGCAGATATCAGCTTAGTTCAATTAGTTAAAAAATTATTTTCTTGAGATCAATACAATTATAAGAGCGTAGATCAGGCAAGCACTAGACATATAAAGATAATTGCTCAGCTGTTTGTATATAGATCTGAAAGCTAGTTCTTTTTCGTGTAATTAAAGAAACGACGGAATCAATTTTTTTTCGAGTTCGATTGATTGAATTTGGAGGCGATCGAGGTTAAATTTATTTTTATTTACTCTCAAATAAGAAAATTTGTCATCGCAACGCCGCACAGCAGTGGAGAAAAAGAAGAATTTTAAAGCAATAAAAATAAATGGATAGCATCACAAATGACTCATCCATAAATATATAGTGCAATTTTTCCGATGAAAAATGGTGAAAAACATTCTCAGTCATTGATAAAAATATAGAAAAAGAGACACAAAAAGTGAAAAGGTAAAAAAGATTTGAAAAGTCATTTATTCACTACACAAACACACATCGGCAAAAGTGAAAAAGGAAGGAAAAATCCACATAAATGAAAATTAATGTTTAAAAATAGAAAAAAATCGCTCGAAACGGCGATTGTGAATTTCGGTTTTGGTGTTTTTTTTTTCTTAAAAAGCTGTAATTTTTAGAAGTTGAAAAATACATCTTGTTTAAACCAATTAATTCGATTCAAGTGAAAAATCTCCGCTCGCGCACACACGAGAGGAAAATGCCAAAATTTCCCAAGCTGACACAGTAGCAGGAAAACACACGATAGTGTGCTAGTGACGAGAGAGGAAAATATTAAATAGATCGTGTGAGAGAATGTCACATAAATGAATTTAAAAGAAAGTAACCAAAAATAAATGATAAAAACAGAAGAAACTTCACTGTGACTTTAGACGTAAACTTTAATTAGTGCCGTCGCCGAAAAAAGAAAATAAAAAGAAAAATTCTAAAATTATACATAAAAACACACATTTACAGCGGGAGTAGTAGTACATAGTAGAAACAACAAGTGATCTTTTGCAAAAGAAAAAAAAGATTTATTTGACTATAAGTATTCATAATAATCATTAATCAACGTGAGATATGGAACCGCCGCGTGAAAATTCACCATCAACACCATCAAGATATCTCAATAGTTATCTTCAGCAGAATCCAACTGAGCTCTTTCATCAAAACTTTCCTCAACGTCAATTATCGAATCAACAGTTTTATGCTGCAGCGGCTGCTGCTGATAATCTCTCAACAAACAATAAAAGCTATTTAAAACGTCATCATCAAAATTATGAGAAAAATGACGGTGAACGAGATAAGAAATATGAAAAATATGATAGCAAAAAACTAGAAGAACAAAGCATTCATCAAACGCAAGGACATCCGTATGACGGATTTCATAGTGACGCTTACACGACAAGTGGAGGAAATGGTGCTGGTAGTATAACAACATCAACTGGAACGGGATCAACAACCACAGCAACTCAGCAAAAACCTGGAGGAAATACAAAGAGTCTCTCGAATGGAAAGAAAACCAAAGGACGTGTCAAAATTAAAATGGAATACATAGACAATAAATTGCGTCGTTATACGACATTTTCAAAACGAAAAACTGGCATCATGAAAAAGGTGAGTAATCGCACTTTCCAATTTATTCGAGATCTTAAAACTTAATTTTAAGTAACGAAGTTTATACTTACTGCATCAATTTTTTTTCTAATAAGGAAGCAAAAAAAAAATTCTTATGCTTTCTTGTTTCAATTACGTATGTAGGAAAATTAACTGAATCGTTGATTTTTTATTGCACAAATTTGAAAATGTAAGAAAAACTTCAAAAGAATACTAAATTGCAATTGCATGAAAACAAGCGTGCATACATTTTCTTCTAAATTTAGTGACACAACTCTACTTCATTAAGAGCACAAAATCGCACTTGTACTGTTTATTTTTAAAAATAAGAAAAAAAGGAAAATTATGTGTGCGCACATTTTGTTTTTTAAATATAAAGATTTGCCTTATAATGCGGAAATTATGAGCTCATTAGTAGATCATTGGCATTTAAAATTCAGAAGCAATTGTTAGAAGATGAAAATTTGTTCTCTCTCACAAGGGAAAAACCTGTTGATCGAGAAGATGATAAATTCGCCTTAATATCATTACGTTTGTATATTTCATTGATAATCTCTACTTTGCAATAGCGCAAAGAGTAAAGAAGTTGATTCTTCTGTCTCACTCTATTTCCAAATTTAGAAATGTTTGGTTCGTCGTTAATTTTTTTTTCATTAAAAAATACACACGTCATATTCATATTGGATAGTAGGTGGATACTCGCTTGCTCTTTTTTATATACATGTATATTGTTGTTTAGCGCGCTGGAACTATAAGTAAAGATTTATATTTCACAAGTCTCCGTTCTCAGTTAACATGCATACATTGAAATAAAGAGAAATATCCGAAAAATAAATAATACTAAACCATCATGTTCATCATCATTGCCATCACTTGTGAGGGAATAAATCTTCAACTACTCTTCTGTTCGAGTACCTTTTTAATGTTGACTGGAGAGACCTCTTGATATATGATAGCTCTCACTCCATTCTTATTTGTCTTTTAGCTCTTTTTTCATGTCAAAAGCGACTTGCTTTCTTCTTCATTCACCCTGCGGTTGTTATTGTTTTATTGAATGCAAGCTTTGACAGGCGATTACGTTTTGTTTTGCAAGGGGCTCGGGCAAAAAAAGAGAGTAAAGGCATCAAAAGAATTCATTTAAAAAATAATAATAAATAAAATGGGATCATGTGAGTTGCACAGACGTGCGAGACACATCAGCTGAAGTGAGCAGATTTTACGAAAATAGAAAAGAAAAAGCTCCATTTTTAGAATGAATGAAACGACGATTGTTTTTGGTAGTGTCGAGCGTGTAATTTGTCGTGAGTAATTTTGGATGAATAAAAAATCAGCTGACAATATTGTCAACAAACAGTTAGTATAAAATTTTACTGTTAACGTGTAAAAATGCATCAAAATACAAAAATGCAAATGTAAACAACAATAAAAACCATGTGGAAGTAACAATTTTATGCGGCGCCACTATCTAAATGCTTTAGCCTCACCACACACTATATAAATTTAAATGTTCCTACTACCTAGTCGATAATTTCATGGCTAGTGACAAATGTATGAATTTCAATATTCAAATTATCCACACGCGTTCGAATGATAAAGAAAAATTGATTTCATCATTTCGCGTATCTTTTTCTTAACTCTGAAAGAGACCTCTTTATTATTATGCTTTTTGTTGCTTTTTTGAGGAGGCAGGGATTCAAATTTCATGAATGAAGTCAAAACGCTAGCGATTTGATGCTTTATGAATGAAATTTTGTTTCTTTTAAGAGTTAAAAAAATATGAATACCTAAGAAGAAGCGGGCAAGAGGAAAAATAAGCCGCAAATACGATTTGACTTGAGCAGCAGACAAAGAAATAAACAGCGAATCGTCCAGTGTAGGTGTCACTAAGGTAAAACCAGCTGGAACCAACAAATGAAAAAAATACATGTGTATAAAGTGAGCGAAAGGTTTTTTTCTTATTCATTGAAGATTTTTGTTTCTCGTTAACTTTAAAATGCCGCAAAAAATAATCACAGATTGATCAGAACAACACAAAAAGAAGTTTATATTTTGAGGGAGGATTTTAATTAGATTTTTCTAACTTGAATTAAAATTGAAATAGAGAGACGGCACTTGAATTAAATTATCAATTTCACATGACAATCATTCCTTTTGCAGTCAAAAAATGATTTGAGATTTCCGAAATGGTGTATATTGCACATTAAGAGAAGAGATGAAGAGAAAAACGATAATGTTTATTGATAGAGGTGCGTGCATTTCTTACCTTTGTGTCAAAAATGACAATTTTATTACCCACACGACGATGACAATGTTTAAGTTGAGTGAACAGCGCGAGAGAAAAATCGAAAATTTATGACGGTGATTTGTGTATGGTTTATGGTTTCTATTTTGAATAATTTTAAGGTAAATATATATTTATTGCTTTTAAATTTGAGGAAAAAATGATATTAGTGCTAGAGGAGAAAATTGAAATAGATGGAAAACCGTTCATTGCGATGACCTGAAACCTATCGATTGTGTGTTCTTTGTGATTTATTATCATGCAATCGTTCGCCCATATATATCAAAATTCACTTATGGGGCTTTATTGTGAAATGGATTAATCTTTTAGATTTGAGTTTGTATTTTTCACTCTCTCATAGAAGGTGTTAAGATAGATGAGTATAAGAGAAAATATATGTAATAAATTTTTTCGGACATTTGGCTAGGAAATCAAAAGAAAACCATAATCATTTCATATACACATATGTGCGTATAGAAGAAAGTATATGTAGAAAAATTTATTTATATTATGATGAATTTAGATGGTGTGTAAATAATTGAAAATTTATTAAATGGCTCATTGAACTGATCGCCGTTCACATAAATCATAATTTATACCTGAACATTTCTTTTTTTTCACGCGAGCAATGAAATTGAGATCTATCTATCAACTACGATGGAGAGCTAATTTGTTGTTTTTTCTCATCATATAAACAAGCCGGCAATTATTCATCATATAGAGTAGAAGAAAGAAAAAAAGTTATGAGAAATGTGCCAAAAAATTAAAATTTTCATTCTTTCTTTTGCTTTTCTCATTTTTTTGATTTCTTATGGGAAGAAGATACAACCATTTACTAAACAGAATGCAATGTAGTGGACAGTTCAATGAACTAAATTTTCTTCCTTCTTCCAATTGCACTTCATTCTATCGTTGAAAGCATAAAGAGGATTCGACAAAAAAGTGTCTGCTGCATGAATAAATAATAAAAAGTTTTTAATGTGATTGACATACGTTGGTGTGATGATTCATTTGAAGAAATGCATGCACTACTCTATATCCACGCGCGAATCAAAATGGTTATCTTTATTGAATGAAATTGCTTCATAAATAAGACTTTCGGCATTGATAATAACAAAATTTAAATTACTTCCATTTATTAATCTATTATTATTGTATTTTTTTTTTTCAATAGGCCTACGAGTTATCGACACTGACGGGCACACAAGTTATGCTACTCGTGGCATCCGAAACGGGTCATGTATACACTTTTGCCACACGCAAGCTTCAACCGATGATCACATCGGAAGCAGGAAAAACGCTGATTCAGACTTGTCTTAATTCTCCAGATCTCTCAGCGACTGTTTCGAGTAGTGATCAACGCATGTCAGCGACCGGCTTTGAAGAAACTGAACTTAATTATAGCATTTCAGATATTGGCGACAATCCGGGTGACAAAGAAAAAGTAAGGCAATTAATTTTTAACTCACATCAAAATTTACCTCAAAACACCAGCCACTTGTATAATCTGCCGCACGCGCAACATTTTTCTCATTCGCCACAATCCACACATCACTTTTCTCCCCATTTTTCACCACCACAACATCATTTTCCGACGCCTCATTTTCCTCAGCAAAGCTTCTATGAGAATCAAAATTTGCAGAATGCAACAACACAAAATTATCATAGTCTCGCAACAGCAGCAGCATCAGTGGCAGGACAAGCGCAATCACATCGATAAAGTGTGGCTTTAATTAATCTTTTGCAATAATTTTCTTGTTGTTGTTGTTTTACTCACTTATATCTTGCTTGTTGTGTAATTTAGCAAATTTTTAAAAATAATCACAGTAGCAAGATGAATCGACACTCATGTGATACAAATGTGCCTTCCCAAGGAATTCCGAATATTAATTTAAAAAAAAAGAAGACCAGAAAAAGCATTCCATACATAATATTTAAACTTGCATGCTATTCCGTTCCTATTTGTGATGTGTTGATCCTTGTTTGTTAATTATCATGATTTGTAATAATTTATCATATTTAAGACAACGATTTAAAAATAATAATCTGAATTATTTGTGTCATTTTTAATTGATAAGATCTTAAAGGAATTAATTTTTTTATTTCCTTAATTTTTATAAAATTTCATTTTAAGAAACATGGCATTGTAGAATTTAGTCTCGGCAATAAGTAAGTGCAAAAAAGAGCTCATGAATATAAATGCAACGCATTGTGGAGGCTAAAAAGAAAGAGAATTGAAGGATTTTATAAAAATCTTATTCATATTTTTAACACATTAGTGAAAAAAGTAAATTAATTAATCCATGAAATGATGATGATGGCGATATATCCTTTTGTGTTACAGAAAGGCAATTAATATTTAAATTAGTTTTTGAAATGAAAGTCACTGTAAGGCGTTAAAATATGATAGTTGAAATACTTTTTGGCTTTGTATTGAGTTGAAAAATTAAAAGACAAAATAAAAAATCTTTTCTATGTAAAGTTTACAAAATAATTAAATTTTCGAATCGTGAGAGATTGAAAGCTCATAGTCGAAAGAGCTTTATGATGGGAATGAAGAAAAAAATAAAACCTCAGAAAAGATGAAAAATTATTCATATAAAATTTCATTATAGGAAAAGAAAACCACCAAAACGCAATACGATAGTAATAATAAAATACAAAATTGAATTAACAATAAAAGAAAGCAACAATGAACATCATTTTTTACTCTTTTTATTCTTTTATTAGAAGAAAAAATTATTTAACAAATAATGTGCAATCATTTGAGTTTCCATCGAACAGTACAGAAGTCAATAACAATTATTTAGAATGACACACACTTCCACGCGTTTGTGGCATTCAATTCGTAATAGGAAGTTCTAAATTAAACAATAAAAAAAGTTAAGATAGAAATCGAGAATAAAAAAAAATTATAATTAGATGGAAAATAAGAAGAGAGCCTTCGGCTGTATGTTGTGATTTGAATATTTAACAACATTCGTTCCGCTTATTTTGAATAAATTAGTTGTTTGTGTGTTGGCAATAATTAACAATTCCACCCACTAGCGAAAATGAGTGCGCATGAAAGAGACAGAATAAAATTTGACAGGCAAAAATATAAAGAGATAGAAAGAAACCTTCCGAGTGGTCAATTAATTGCCAATTTGCTAATCGTTTTTTGAAGATCACGACAAAGTGTGTGTGTAAGATAAATGATGCGGAAAGATCGAAAGAAAAATAATTAAAGTGCGCGGTTTACTGAGAGATAAAGCGCGGGGGTGGGCTCAATTTCTTAATGGCAAGCGTATATAAGAGAATCAATTTTTTAAGTGGGTAGCAGTAGTTTAACTAAGCTCACATACGAACATACATACTCACAAATTTTTTTTTTGTAAAAAAATAAAACACAAACGAAACAAAAAGATGCAATAAATTTTATTCCTTTATTTGTTTACAATACGATGAGAGTTACGTTTTGCTGCTTGCTTGATGTCTCATTCTCTCTCTTTCAAGAAAATCCAAAGACTGACCTCACTTTTAGGCGCTTTCATGTCAGATTCTGAAGCTCTCACATGCATGTGTGGGACTTGAGGCGTCTTTAACATTTTGTTATTTGGTTGACATATGAAGAGAAATTAGCATCAGTAAAATTTCTTACTTACTTAAAATAAATCTTGCATGATGACATCATGTTGGTAATTTATTGATTATCATACGTCCATGAGAGAAGATATAAAAATAATTTATGGTTGCATTGCTACAAGAATAATTAACAATTTACAAAAGAT
This sequence comes from Polypedilum vanderplanki, assembly GCA_018290095.1. Taxonomy (NCBI): domain Eukaryota; kingdom Metazoa; phylum Arthropoda; class Insecta; order Diptera; family Chironomidae; genus Polypedilum; species Polypedilum vanderplanki. The sequence continues at coordinate 29,383,422 of CM031380.1, read as the reverse complement.
AACCTTAATCCTCAATCCACCTTATTGACTGACTAAGTCATAAAAAGTCTTTTGTAATTGAAACTTAGTCTAATAACATCGAGATATATATAAACTTATACATGTACCTGTAATGAAGAACGGACAAGAATAAAGAAAGGCAAAACAGAAAAAGATTTTATTATAATAATAATAAAAATGAGAACAATGAAGAAAATGCAATTAAGGACATAAAAATTGCGTAACAATAAGACAATTGCTACTGTGTATAAAAGAAGAAATTCACCTTTACAATAACAATAATCGATCGTTCACAAAAGATTCAAAAAATAAAAAAAACTGCATCGCAACATGTATCAATAAGTATATATACAAACATTTTTCTTTGCTCTCTCTCTTTCTTGCTCACTTACTCTTCGATTTAACTCACACAACATATTGAGAGAGACGAATGTAAAAAAATTTATTCAATATAGCAATATGTGGATAGTGCGCAGGTGGAATTAACTCGTCGGATTTGCGCGCTAATTTATGCAATTGGTGGCAAATTTTTCATGTCGATGCGTAATTTAAGGCGGAAATATAATAATATGATGAGAATTTTTAAAGAAAATATTACTCAAAAGTGGTGATTTTATGGAAAATCCAACATGTGGTTTCTCTTATTCATGTGTAACTGAGCGAGCGTTATTGAGAATTTCATTACAAATTCAATTGTTTTTAAATTTATTTTTTGCGTTTTTTTCTCTTTTTTTTTGCCACAATGCATTTTCTTACAATAATTTTTGTGAAAATAATTGCATTTGAATTTTTTTATATGATAATAAAATAGATTTAAAAATAATTTTATGACTTACTTCTTTTGTACCACCTGTTGCAATTGAGATATTTTGCACTACTATAAAATATCATTGTAAATTTACTTACGCAAAAAATCAAGATCTTATCATAAATGACACATTTTCAACTTCTAAAAATGACAAATTAATTTAAATTTTTAATAATAAAAAAAACACGTAGAAAGAAAATATTTTGGTACAATGAAAAAACTATCAATGATCGAATGAGAAATCCAAACAAAACGAAATCAGAAAATCAACTGAATGAATAAAAAACACTCGCTCGCGCAGAGACTAACGAAAGAAAATGTTGAAAAAGAGAATTGAATGAAATCAAAAAAGAGAGCTCATATACAACAGAGAGCTTTTCTGAGAGTGATTTTTAAACTTTTAGTTTGAATTATTTTATGGAATTTTTCAATTAGAGAATTGTAAAAATGTTGAACTGGATTAATAAGCAGCTATTGTATTTTTTCAAATTTCAATTCAATTAGACCCATTTATGAAAAAGTTAGACAGTGAAAGAGGGAGTTGAAAACGATCGAAAATCATTTTAACTTTGTGATGAAAAAAAGTCGTATTGATATATCGCAGCAAATTTTTAACCAATCAGAACACGCCGTAATAGGTAATCGGCGCGAGAGCCCGCAAACGAGAAAACAGCAAACGTAGATATAAAGAGAAAGAAAAAAGATCGATATTGTGCGTTTCACATAAAGCATAAGTTATAAGCCCATCGCGATTTATTTCACAACTCTAAAAATAGTAAAAAGAATAAAGCAGTTGCCTTTTTATGCGTTCATATATGAAATCAAGACATTTTGCATCAAATTGAGGAGGTAGCAAAAACGAGCAATTCTCCTTTGGTGACATTTTGTCTCACGATTCTTTCTATGAGAAATAACCGGCACATAGAACATGTATACATGTTGAAAAATAATCTGAACAGAAAATTATCGTTTGCTTCGATACATAAATGCAGATAAAAAAACAATTGTGCGCAAAGAATCAAAGAAAGAGTTCACAAGTTTTTACAAGAACAATAAAACAATTGAAAATGCAAATATAAGAAATCGCATAATTATTGAATTTTTATTGTGATTTCATTTATATGAAGCTTTTATATGTAAATTAAAAAATCTTTAATGTTTATTATTTGCCGAAACGTTTGTTAACTATTTTTGTCACTCTCTTTTGTTTATACTCTTGTTCATTCACTTTAATTAAATGCGGGCTTTAATTTTTTGATTCTTGCATTTTTCGTCGAAAATTTAATAAAACTATGATGATCCTTGCATGAATAAATATAATTCATTCCATTCACACACTTATTGCACAATAAATGTATAAATCAAAGCTTATAAATTACTTTATGCATGCGCAATTCAATAAGCCATTTTTCAAAGCTTCAATCTAATTCTTTCTACTCGCCACCGCCACCAAACTATGCACATGAGAAAAATAAAAGTTCGATTCGAGACTGCATGGCTCGCTTATTTCATACATATGAATCGAAATCTCATTACATTTGCTGCTGCTGCCGTTCACACACAAAAATAAATAAAAGATATGTTGTTGCACTCGAGACGATGCCCATAATGAGAAATAAAGGGCAGATGATAATGTTGCATTGAAATACGATCACAATGGTAACTTATCTGCCTTTCGCTCTCTTTCTTTTCTAGTTTGTTCAACTCATTTCATTCATTCATTTTTATATTATTTATTAAGTGCACAAGTAATTTCTCTCTCTTAATTCTAAATTCAATCAATCTAGCTTTCTTTTCAGGATGATATCACAAGTACAGATGACTCAGAAGAGTCTGAAAATGATGAAAATTTTATTGTACACAGTCAGCAGAATAATCATAAATCAATGCCACAACAGCAACAGCAAGCACCTCTTGTTGTCCAACAACCAAGAGTTTTTGAAGAAGAAAACAAACAATCACTGCATCAACAACAGAACCATAGGATCAATGAAAAAATTTTAGATAATCAAAAGTTATTACTTGAAAGCCTTTCAAATTTACCACAAAATTTACTTCAAAATTGGATTCAATCTGGTCAACTACAAGTATCAGTAGATGAAGGTGTGTATTAGAGATATAATAAGAAATAAATATGATTTCATTATGATTTTTTTTCTTTTCACAGATGGAATGCAATCAATATCAATACCTTTTGCAATACAAAAAGAAAATTCAACACAAGAAATTGTCACGAAAAAAATTCCAATAAAACTACTAATGGGTAATAAAATAAAATCTGAAGCAGAATGAGAATCACTTAAAATTATAATTTGACTTAAATCTATCAAATGGTTCATTGATTCATAAGTCATATATTTAAATAATTAACTCATATATCGCGAAATAAATTAAATATTGCAATTATTTTTTTTATTATAAAATGACTTACAACAGATAAATAGCATCATTTGTTTCATCTGCCCTTTTGAGTGAAATTAATTGAGCTTCTTTTTGACAATTTATTTGACTAATCTGTTGTTTTCTATTTTTAATTTTTATATGAACAAAAACGTTTGTTTGCTGTTGTCTTTTAGGTTGGAATGTATTTTGAATCATTTCTACAGTAATTATGAGATTTGGATCTCAATCAAATCTCAAAATAAGATTTTTTGAAAATCCTAGTCGTACAAAATTAATTGAATCAATTTATATATCATCTATCTATTTTTCAATTTTATTACAAAATCTTTGAATATTCATGAATATTCATAAAAATATTTCAAGCCTATCTCAAATAACCCCTCTCTTAAATTTAAGTTTTATTTTCTTCTTTTTGTGAGATTTTGTTGAAAACTAAAATGATGATTTTGTTTAAAAATAACGTATAAGATTTTCCATACCTTGCCAAAGTAGTGAAAGATGATAAAAAAATAATAAAATATCTATGAACGAATGTAGGTAGGCAAACTATTCAAATATTCAAAGCTTTCTATTAAATCAAGCATGAGAAAAAAAAGATCTATGTTGCTCGAACAATATTGTGTGATAGCGTAAATACATTATATAAAAATTCATAGCAACTGATTAATTTTTGTATTTTTGATAAATAAATTCAATACATTTTAATAACAATATGATAATCGAATAAATAAAAGGACAAAAAAATTGAAGAGTAATAAAAGTGTTTATTTAATTAGGTACTATCGTGTGGTGTATACTAATGATTGGAAAGAATTTTAATTTAATTATACGAGTATTCATTTTAGCATTTTTGTCAATATTATACTAGTCTTGGGTGTCCATTTTTAATTTGACTGCTTTTGGTTAAAAGCAAATACAAAAATGGTGATATTTCCATACGTGTTCCGGATGATATAAAAATATCTTTTTCTTATGTATGATACTTACTTTTTCGCTAATTAAATATTTTTTGAACCTTTTCACATTCTGCACTTTGAATAAAATATTTATTAAAATTATTTCTTGCAATTGATGAGTAAGTAAGTAATGAAAAGTGTTTAAATGTATTTGTGTGAGTGTAAACAAGTGTGATATGAATTCATAATTGAAATGTAAAATAGCCTTTAAAATGAGGCGGATGAGGGGAGGAAGAAATTCAAAAATGGTAGTTGCCTTTATAAGCGAACAGAAAACGCAAATTTGTGAGTCTAATAAAGGCATTGGTGGACATTCTTTCTTGCAGTAGCAACAGCAATTTTGCACACACATTCATGACTCGCAAGTTTGAGTTTGATATGTTGTTCGACTTCCATACTGAAGCGTGTCAATCATTCAGTCAGCAATGCAATGCATCGGTACTAATCTTGCAGTGAAGTTTTTAATGTTTATCGTCGTCGAACATGCACAGAGAAATGTCAACAAATTACACAATGTTTTCAGCACTATTTCAGGAATCAAATCAATTTCCATCGCAATTTAGCTACTGCTTACCGCTTTAAGATATCTTTAACCATTTGGATTTCACAGATGATTGTTTCTTCCATTAAAGATGATTGTAAACACGTGTTATTGCAATTTCATAAGGAATTGAGTGCACTGATTATGGATTTCACTATAATTCAATTGAAATCGATCTTTTAATAGAACGGAAGCAACATGATAAAGTTGCTCTCTATCTTATCGTTTTTATAGTTGATTTAATAAACTAATACTTATAGTTTCCTTTCATTATCAGTTGATAATTTAATCTAAGAATATAAAAGAGTAACAAAAGAGTAGCTTTACTCAATATATCATTTAGTATATGAAAGGAAATATGAATCACAAGTTGTTAGTTTTTGTTTCTTTGTTTCTCATATTATTATTGGGAATTTTTGTTTCATCGCAAATTGATGGAATCCAGTGCAATTCTGCTAATAATGGGAGGCATTTTCCTAGTGGATTCAACTGGTAAGCAAAAAATACAGGATTTTAGGTTTAAAAATAAATTTTTTGGTTCTATCTTTATTCCTTTTTTAAGTACGTCTTATTACACATGTTTTAATGGGAATTTCTATTTGCAAAACTGTCCGAGTCCATTTCATTTTAATTTTCAATTACAAGCATGTGATTTACCAGAAAATGTCAATTGTGATTTAGATGGAACAACAGCACCAACACCACCAATTGTACAGACCACCACGACATCAACAACTGTTGCAATACCAACTGAATGTCCATCGAGTGGAATATTAAAACTTCCAAATCCGAAATCGTGTACTTTATATTCATTATGCTTTTCTGGAACAATAGTTGAGCAATCATGCAGCCCAGGTTTGTTTTTCTCAAGATCGCAGTTAAGATGTGTAAGAAGAGAAGATTCTGATTGCGAGTGGAACACAAATATTTGTCCAACAGAAAATGACCCTAATAATATAGTTTTTTTGCCTAACATTGAAGATTGTCAGAAATATTATATCTGTTATAATGGATCACCACAAGAATTCGATTGTGGTCCAAGTTTACATTGGGATCCTTCACAAAATTGGTGTATAAGAGAAGAAGATTCAAGTTGCAAACCCACATATATTTTACCAGACATTCGTGAAATTGAGTGTCCTGAAAGTAGCAGAACTGAACTTCTTTTCTTACCTCATCCTCAAAATTGTCAATTCTATTTTATATGTTACAATATGCAATCGCACATCATGAGATGCTCAAGTAGTTTATTATTTGATTATGTTCGAGGTTATTGTAATTTTAGAGATCAAGCAAATTGTTTTACTCAAATAAAATAAAAATCAATTTTATTTAAAACTTAATTAAGAGAATACAGCTTTTTTATCTATCACTTGAAGATCCTGGATAGCACACAGCTTCATTATATGGTGCACAATTACTCGTTACTGTGTCAAATAATAAATTATATCCACAATCGCGCAAAAAGGCAACTCCTGTATACGTAAAAAATAATCATTGTGATAATGAAAATTATGATAAAGTATAATCACCATTAATGCAGATGAAAAATCTCCAACCTAAAACGTAAAAATAAACAATACTGTTATCACAATTTTTATATTTAAAATTGATAGTTTAAAAATGCATAAGGAATTTAATCATATTCTTAAATAAGCCTGTTTATAAAATTAAAAATTACTTACAATCTCTTGTATGAGGGTGTTGTGTTGGTGCTTTAAAAAAATATTTTTTAAAAAAGTTGGTAACACTAGAATCAAATTTTTTTGAATAAAGTGACTTACAAGGATTTAGAGGGCAATCAAAAGTATTAGGATTGCGTGTTGTAGTTGGTAGAGTAGTTGTAGTAACTGTAGTGGTTGAACTTTGTGTCGTTCGATTTGGATCATTTGGATTATTTATTGTATTCGAATCACATGTAACTTGATCTGGGAATGTACACCACTTATTATTAATATCCCAAAAAAAGTTTGTTGCACATTCTCTGGCTATAGGATTTCCATTGTGGCATACATAATATTTTGAACTATAAAATTTTTCTTTTTTTATTTTCGAAAATGTAAAATAAAAGTAAAAATCTTTTACCAATCATTGGGATCAGGTTGAAATAAAATTTGATTTGGGTTGTCTGGAGTAGGACAATTAATTTCTGTTTGAAACTCACAACCAGCTAGTTCTGGTAGCATACATTGTGTTGTATTTCGATTATAATGTAATCCAGGAGCACATGAACGTAGTATCAGCTCTCCCCAAAAACACATATAAAAAAGGTCACATGCATATGGATGAGGATGCCATGAAACGGTATTTGGTTCACAAATTGGTAAGTTCGCACAATTTATTAAATTAGAATTTATTATCATTAAAATAATCACAATTATAAACTTCATTATTATTATGTTTATTATTGGCGAAAGAATATCAACTAAAATAAGTGTTGATTGCGTCTCTTACTTTTAAAGAGTATTTTTCTTATCTACTCCCATTATCATTATCACGTTATCAAAATGAAAGGATTTGAACGATAATTGCAAGTACAGGAAGTGATATAAATTAAAATCATCAAAAAATGCATCTTAAAGTATTGATTCTTAGAAAGACATTGCTCAAAATTGTAGATATTTTGAAAGTCGGTTCAATTAATTTTTTATCATTTCATTTTATTTGTATACCCATACAAAATTTTTTACAGCCTTGATCATAAGATCGTGAATTCTTTCTTAACTTCAATTTATAATATAAATGATGAAACATCATATAACAATTTATATTAATAATGTTATACATTAAAAATTCAAATTTAATTAATTGGGTAAAAAATATATTTTTGTATAACGATACATAACGTTTAAAAATTCAAATTTTTTTTTCAAGTTTAAATGTGCAACAAAATATTAAAAGCGCGTTTAAAAAAAAACAAACAAACTTTATAACAATATTTTTTAATTTTTTAAAAATATTTTAGTAATAAGAAGTGTCTTAAATTATGGAATCTTTGCGTGGTATATTTCCTCGAAATCAGCCAGTGCATAAAAGAGATTTTCTCAGAGAGAATGTAATGAGAATAAAAACTATGCAGTATGACAGAGCGACGCGGAAACCAAAGGATACTACTGAATATTCAACTAAATATAAACAAATTAATCCACGCAAATTAAGTTTAAATGATAATTCATTATGTCATCGCTCATCAAATCCACTGCAATTGTGTTCATCAAAAGCACCACTAAATAACTTAAGAAAAGCAATGAGTACGATGACGATGCAACAACACTCAAGAGATATTGGCGTTCAAACCGTCGATCCTGAGTCTGATCAGTACTTTTTAAAAGATTCAATAATTCGATATCCATCAGCATCAACAGTAAGATCGTTGAGCGCTTCACAACAAACACTAAACACTTGTTCGCGAAGACATCTTGTTGAAGATAACAGACCAAAGTATAAAAATCAAAGTAGAAGAGATAGAGAGTATGTTGATCAATTGGAAAAACAACCATCAAATATGAGTGATTATTTCAATAAAACTCCAGTTAGCAAGAAACCTTCATCAATTCTTAAGACATCTTCTTCTTTACTCAAACTAAACAAAGATTCGTTTAATGAATCTCAGCAAAAAGTTGATAGATGTAAAAGTGGGAGTTCTGTTCGCGGGAGAACAGATGAAATTGTTCTTTCTAACGAAGATGATGAAAATAACTATAGAGAAAAAAGCAGTGTCGAGGATGTTGAAACAGAAAAAGAGCATAAAAGTGAAAGGAAAGATTTAAGAGTACAAATGCAAAAGGATAAAGTGGATATCGAATTAGAGAAAAGAAAGCAGAAGCTGAAGGAAGCTGCTGAGGATCCAAATTGTCCTGAAGGTCACATTCTAATGGATGAAGATGAAAGACTGAATTCTTTAAAACTTGCTCAGAAACGTAATTTTTTTTGAGATATAATTTAAAAAGTGTATTTTAATAGGGTTTTAATTTTAGGAGGAAAAGAACTTATAGATGAGTTAAACAGACTTCCGATGACATGTGAGACACTGAGAGTTCGCAATCGTAAGATTGAAATTGAAAAGGAGCTTAAATATTTAGATCAAAAAATACGACTGTTTAGCCGTACCAAAGTGTATGTAAAATTAGATGAGTGAAATTTTATGCACCAATTTAAAAGGAAAGAATTTTATTGTGTAAAAAAATTGTCATGATATAATTCGAATATTCCGTCCATAATTTTGCATGCAAGTTACTAAATATAAACAAATTACTGATAATTTTAGACAAAAACATTTAAATAATTAGAAGATAAAATAAAATAAGCAAATTAAAATCAAATCATTCTATTAATTTTTACAGCATGAAAAACGTTAAGTCTTGTTATTTTCAGTTATGTGAGGTTGCTATAGAAACAATATCTTTTTCAAACAGTTTTATGGTTAAAAATATATCTCTTAATTTAACAAAAGTTTCATGAGTCTAAAATATATATATTTGATTATTTTTATTTATGAATTTAAAATCATTTATTGTTTAAAAATAATAGATTTAATTTTTATTGTTAAAAAATAACGGCCATTTGTTTCAAAATTGATGAAAGTTAAAATCCCCATTTTATTGTCTTGATATAAGAGTACAGTCATGATCTAAGGTATACTTTGATAAATTTATCAAGAGATTTAAAATGCACAATTTTTATTAAATAAATAGTTTATATTTTATGTTTTAATGAAATTTTTATTCATTTCAGTAAAGTGAAATCAATAAGAGAAATTAATATTCATTTAAAACTGATTTTAAGAAAATTTGTAATTTTTCTCAATATGCTTTGTTGAATATACGTGTCCATTGATCTTTATTATCATTATTATTTTCAAAGAATTAAAAAATTTGACGTAATAAACTATTAATCTAAAGTGAAATATATATGAATAGAAGTATATTACCATAGAGTATCTTAAAATAGTGAAGAATTATATATGCAATACTGAAAAATCTTGATATTTTATATTTTCAAAATAATCGCAATAAAAAGATTGTGTAGAAATTTCTGAAAATTTGTGTCAAGCGGTATGAATGAGGAAATTGCATTATCGCCTAGCAAAGGTCTCATAAAAAATGAGATTTTGTCTTTAGATACGGAATTCAGTTTATATCAAATCGCAGAACAATTTGATGATCAATTAGATGATCATTTAGCAACTTTTTGTGAACAATCAACTGATTATAATTTTACTGGTGATGTCGATAATGATCATGGGTAAGTTGAAAGTTCAAATAACACAAAAAAAAGAAATTCCTTTGAGCTTGATAAGTTTTGTGACTAAATACATGCATGCGACATAAAATTCATACGTTTTATTTTCTTTATCTCAAAACCAAATGTCCGTCACATAGAAACATTATCAACAATAATTACATCTCCGTTATTTCAGTACCATTCATCATAAAATCAACGAGAATGAAATAAATCTTACTATAAGACCTTCACAGGAAGATTTTTTCGGTGAACCATCACATGCAACAATTACAATTGAGGTAAGAATCTATTACACTTGTTGATTATCTTTCCCATACGGTTTTTTCTTTATTTTGTTAAAATGAATGATGATGACCTTGAAAAGTTTATCGACAATTAATTACATATTTATACGATTGAAATTATCAATTTATTTATGTAAAAGGAATATTGAAAGATGAATATTTTAAAAAATCAAAGCAACATTTTTACATTGCATGATAGCTGGAGATAAAAATAGAAAAATTTTCGACTTCAAATTCCATGCGATTTTTTTTTGTTATTTTTGATCATGACTGAAGCAATTGTGATGAAAATGAAAAATTAATCCCGATGTTCGAGTATAGTCTTCTATTTTTAGTGGAGAAAATGTAAAAAAGATAAATTCAGTGATTTTTCTCTGATATTTCTGCAGGTGTTTAATGTTGTTCTTCTTTTAATTTTTCTTTTTCACTTCAGATATGCATGCATTTTAAGTAACAAATATATATTGATTTCATTATTCTTTTCATTAAAGGGCTCTGATCCACATATCATTGCAAGATATAGATGTAACTATGATGACTGTAATAGATCATATAGCACAGTTGGAAATTTGAGAACTCATATTAAAACACACAAAGGAGAATATCGCTTTAAATGTTCTGAACAAGGATGTGGAAAAGCATTTTTAACATCATATTCATTAAAAATTCATATAAGAGTTCATAGCAAACTCAAACCCTATGAATGTACAGAATATGGATGTGAGAAAGTAAGTAAAGTAATAATGTTTTCAAACAACATAATTGTAAAATATTGATTGATTTTTAATAGGCATTTAACACTCGTTATCGACTACAAGCACATTTGAGACTGCACAGTGGCGAGACCTTTAATTGCAGCAATTGTTCTAAATTTTTTACCACTCTTTCGGATCTTAAAAAGCATTTTCGGACACATACTCAAGAGCGTCCCTACAAGTAAGTATTAGTATCAAAAAGATCGCAAATGAACAGTGATAAAAAAAAAATATTTTTTCGCCAACAAATGGCAATATTTTTAAACGAGATTAATTGATAGCACGTGGTACGAAGAGTGTGAAATGAAAGAAGAAAATTGTAAACAATTACTATTATTACTGTTTATAGACATTGAACTTATGTGATTTTAATGCAAAGATTCTTTTCTTCATTTAATGATCAAAGATCTTGATTTTAATTGCAATAATTAAAATATTTATTTATTATTTATTTTCTTTTTTTTTCATTAGATGTCAAGAATGTTCAAAAGCTTTTACAGCATCACATCACTTAAAAACTCATTTAAGGTAATTTAATTAATTCTTTAAATTTAACGATTAAGTGAATTGTTTTTTTAATTTATTTTAGGGTTCACTCTGGTGAAAAGCCATATAAATGTGATTCCTGTTCGAAAGCATTTTCAACACCACATAGTTTAAAATCACACTTGAAGACTCATGAGAAGAGAGATAAAAATCGTGTTAGAAAAACGATTCCAAAAGAATTAAATTTTACAACAGCTGCAAATATTGTGGTCTCACAAAGCAATAGTGCTTCATCATCATCATCATCAGAGCAAGATGAAATAATGACTTATAATACAAATACAAGAACATATCAAGTACAAGTTATTGATAACAATGGAAATATGATAAAGTTTGAACCGATTTACGGAAGTTTTGAATCCACTGAAAATGTAAATAACATAATAAATAATGTCAGTACGAATGAAGCAATGCAATTGGCTCTCGCAAATGAAGTTGAAATGAATTCTCCTTCGCCGTGGCTTGACATAAGTGAGCTTGCATCAAAATCTTCAGTGATTCCATCAGTACCAGTCACATCATCATGTGTCGCACTTTCAACAGCTATTCCCACATATATCGATTTACCTACTTATCAACAGCAGCAACAACAACAACAACAAATTAACAATTCAATAGCATCTGAAAATATGCTAAACGTTAATCAAAACATCAAAGATTTTGACGATTTTTTAATGGCAAATAACACAAGCAGCAATGATGAGTCAAATGAAAAAACACTCAAGTCAATCACAGCAGAAGCAGGAATTTGTCAATGCGTAAATTGTAAATGTGACCCAATGCAAGAAGGAGGATGTGTTGGTTCATGTGGACCAAATAAATCGTGCTCATCAAAAAAAGAACAAAAGAAAGAAATTCTTATGGAAATTGAAGAACAAATACCAAATCAAGTTGAAATTGATACTAATAAGCTTATAGAAGAAATAGACTCGCTCAATGTCGATACAACACGTCATCAACCATCAGGTTCGTGTGATTGCAGTAATACAAAAGATGCTGTTGACAAAGGATGTTGTGTTGTTATCTGTTTAAAAACCCTTGAAACTATGAAGGCAGAGAACAAAACTTTAGATGATTTGATAGATCAAAAACCTATTTGTGCCAAAAATGAACAATTTTGAAATATAATTCGGCGGTACTGAAAAAACTTGATATTAAAAAGCACTAAACTATCTAATTTTTGAATTTTATATATCTACTAGTCAGATGGATTTTTGAAAGCCAAAGTTTAATAAAAAGTAACTAACATGCATGCACATGTGCCTTTGTGAAAAATAACAAAAATTTCATTGAAATAGGTACTGAAGAGAAAATAAAGATGAAATAATTTTTTAAACATTATCACACGAAATTTTATTTGTTATATACCCTAAATAATTTGATAAAAACATTCTTTAAATAATATTTTTAAACATCTCACCAAATGTATAGATTTGCAATAAATTTTTAACGGTTTTATAAATTATTGAGTTGAGCAAGATGTAACATAGAATGAAATATACATAATTTTCTTAAGTGTGTCATCAAGTTCAGCGGCTTTTTCATTATAGTCTTCATTGATGCATAAGGAAGTATAAATACAAGAATTTTTTTATATCAGTTCTCAGTTTGATTTTAATCTCTGTCTAGTGAATAGAAAAATGTTTGAATCAGAACTTTTAACAAACGAAGTGGTGAAAAAAATTGATTGTCCAGGCTGTTTCGATCATTCTATTGTGTCGTTGAAAAATGATAAAAGCGGACGCTCATGTGTAATGATTAACAAATATATGGATTTATTTGCTGAAAGAGTGAAAAACATGAAAGTTTTTGACGACGATGTTTGGGTGATTTCTTTTCCAAAATGTGGAACAACTTGTAATGTAAAAACGTTTTTAAATTTTACTTGAAAAATAATAGTTTTTTTCCTAGGGTGTCAGGAAATGGTATGGTTAATCAATAATGATTTGGATTATGAAAGTGCTCTTGAAACTAATTTGAATGTTCGATTTCCTTTTCTTGAGTAAGCTTTAAAATTATATTTAAAAGAAATAGGTACTTTATCTTTCTTTCATTTAGATTAAATGGAGTTTTAAACAAGTTCAATGGTGATTCTGTAGGAATTTGTGAAAATCAATCTCGTCCTAGACATATCAAATCTCATTTGCCAATTTTTTTATTGCCACATGAAATGTTTGATGTGAATCCTAAAGTAATTTCATAAAACATATTCTTATGCAATTTATTTGACTTTTTATATTTAAAATTACAGATAATTTATATAGCACGCAATCCGTTGGATGTAGCAACATCCTTTTTTCATCACTATACACATATCGTTGGTTATGAAGGAACAAGAGAAGATTTTGTGGAAGCATTCTTGAGTAATCAAGTTATTTATGCTCCATTTAATGAACACGTGTTGGATTTTTGGAAAATTCGAACAAAACCAAATGTCTTATTTTTGTTTTATGAAGATATGAAACGTAAAATGCCAAATGTTGTTAAAGAGACAATGACATTTTTGGGAAAAAAATTTTCAAATGATCAAATAAATAAACTTTGTGAGCATCTTTCAATAAAGTCAATGAGAGCAAATGCTTCATGCAATAACATCAGTCTGGTTGAAATGGCACAAAAACTCAATGGTAAGTCATCAAATAATATAAAATTTCAATTTATAAGGAAAGGAGAAATCGGTACGTTCAAAGATGAGAAGTTTGGAGAAAAAATCAGTGCAAAATTGGATGCTTTCATTAAGCAACCTTCACTCATCATCAATAATTTTGCATACAAATTTTGAATTAGTATTCATACATTAAATTAAAATTTTTATTATTGAAATAAAAGATTTTTATTATGATATTTTATTAAAATGACATAAAATTTACTCATTTATTTCGAGCATTAAATTAAGACACATAATTTTTTGATTTCTACTATGAGAATACTGACAATAGACATTATTACACAAAATATTATTTTAAAATTCTTTTCTACATTCTAATTTATTTTAATAGTACGACGATCACTCAATGGACGGATTGTTGTCTTCAATACTTATAAAATTTACGAACATATATATAATCAACATAATGATATGTTTGACTGACTCTTATTTTGATAAATTAACATTTAAAGTATTTAGATTCATCATATTAATAATTAGTTTTAAAAAAATGGAAGCACATACACATATTCTAAAAAATGTGTATGCTTAACGAGGCATTTGAACTTTTTTTTGAAAAAATGTCACAAATTTGTCTTTAATTAAAAATATCTTTTACTAATTGTGATTTTGAGAGCATTTGTTATTATGTGCGTCAATTTATAAGGTACACATTATTTTCATCATCGTTTCTTCTCAAACGTCGCCAAAACCTTAATCATTCAATCATATTGAAAAAGATGCATGAGAAAACCATTCCGAATATCATCAATAATGCAACAATAATGCCAGATGCACCAATGACATTTGCTCTATCACGAATGAAGGCAGCTCCCACTTCATAGCAGCCGTTATTGTAAGTATTAGAGAGTGTAGGGTTATCTTGGCATGGTTTTCTTTGAATTCCATCTCGATCGATTTCTTGACAGCAAGAAAATGGCAATTTTCCTTGCCAGTTTCTGAATGACTCAACACCACAACATTTTAATCTTGTCTGTGTAATATCCCAAGCAGTTGTCACTTGACGACGTGTTCCATAGAGTTTGATTGAAGAGTACATTTCTTGTTTCATTGTTAGCTCGACTTTTTCTCTGAATACGTAACCAAGAATTCCTCCAATTAACATAGTCACAAAGATCAAGAAAAGTAGTATGAAATACTGAAAAGGGTAAAAAAAGTATGAGGGAACAATAATTACTTTATTGATATATATCTATAAAATGACTCTACCGCCATAAAATAATAAGGTCATTGTCACACGTCGATTAAAATTTATAATTTCAGTCTATGTATAGTCTGAAATTCAATCATAATTGGAGTAAAACGGTGCAAAAATAAATGTAAAGAGCAGTACGAAAGAAAGAAAATAAATACATTTAAATATGGTGAATGTATAAAATAGCATAGCCAAGGTCACGGTCAGCGAGCGACTGAGACAAATAGTGAAAAAAAAATACGCGCGCAAAAATGATTTGTAACTTCTTTTTCCTTCTATACGTATGGTTGAATTTATATTGCTCTCCGCGTGTTGGAATGCAAAAAGTGCATACCTCAGACTCTTTATAGACGGAATATATATCAAACAACTATTCAAAATAAATTCATGTGTCATAATAAAATATTGTAAATCTACTCACCGTTAGAAGCATGAATTTAATTTCCTTGACCGCTCCAAAGCATCCAAAGAATGCGAGCAGACATACTGCAGCAGATGTAATAAGCAGTGCGTAAACAGAACCCGAAAAGAGATTTGTTCCAAGCAATTCACTGAGGAAGTTGCGATCAACGAGTGTAATCAAACTAATGACAAATACTACCGCACCACCAAGCTGTTTGCGAAAAGAAGGATTTAAAAAAATGCATAAGAATAGAACATAAGGAGAAAAAGAAACAGGTTTGTATGTGTAATATAAATAGAATATTGCAGAGTTCAAAGTACTGTCAAATATGAGCGGAAAGAACGAGGCGTATGGAAGAGGTTGATAATGCGGAAATCTAGAGTAATGAGTAAACGAGTGTTAAGTACTTACAAATATGATGAGATTGGATATAAACATTCCATATTTAACAAATTGTGAACAGCAATCACCTCGTCCTGATACTCCCATGATTTTTACTCAATAAACAAATGTTGCTATAACAAGTGACAATTAAAAAAAAGAGCTTCAATGAGTAATAAATTTAAAGAACAATAATTGTTATGTATTAAACAGGTTTTGTATAATTATTATTTTTTTCAAGCAAAAAGTGTAAGCAAATGATGAATTTTTTTTCGCGCAAGCAAGTATTGTGCAATGAGCTTAATTGTTTTCACTATGGCAACGGATTTACTTTGGAAGTTAATAATATAATAACTCAGGGTCATATTATACTTCTCTCTCTTTCTCTATGCTTCTCTAATAAGTAATTTTTGTTCAAGTGCATTCGACTGCAAATTACTGTAGGTTCAAAGACAAAGAGAACTAGACCCTTTCATTCAAGGCTCCTTAGTAATATCATTTATGTTGTCTTCTTCACACAATTTTTTTTGTATTTTTTTCGTGATATGCTTCATTACACTAATACAATCAAAAACCACAACAGCACACTTTTTAAGGTGGGGATCGATAGTTAATTTAAAAAATAATGATTTTTGGTTTTTTTTCATGTTTACGAGATGCATCATGATTAAATAATTCTGCACATAAACTAATTTAAAACAAATGATTTTTTTGTCTTAATTAGATTTCAATTGTATTAGATATTATGGAATTTATTAATTTTCTTCTTAGTCATCACTCTAATACTAATTACTCAATAAACTTGTTTTCATTAAATTTTTAAATAGTTTCATCTATCTTAATCTTATAAAACTAGAACTTTTGACTTGCCTCAATTAATTTACGAGATTAATTACAATTTCCGAATATGAATGAAGTAATTTTTATTTTTCAAAAATATATTAAATGACGCTGTTGAAAAACCTTTCGTGTAAAAAAATATGCTAAGAGATTCAACAAGTTCAATTCTCTCTCGACCACTTCTGTTTGCTTACTAACGTTTGAACGTGAAATTTTTCTTACTCTCGCACACATTATGAGAATTTAACGTTTTTATAGTAATATAATGCTGTGTCAATTTTTCTACTTTTTATTTCATGCAAAGTGAATGATTAAACAAGTTGGATAATTTGTGATCCCTTTTGACTTATTTAACTTAGTATTCAAATTAGAAATTCAGTTTAAAAGAATTTTCATTTAAAATTTTCTTATTAAAACAATTTATATAAGAAACTGTTTGCTATAATTTCTCAAGTAAAGAAATATTGCATTATGACTGTTAAAATGTAATATAAATTTCAATATATATATATATATAATTAAATAATGTAAATGAATGTGATGGCAAATGAAAACAAAGAGTATTTTATTGAAAAAAAAATCTATATTTAAGAAATAATAGTCAACAATACATATTAAAATAACTAAATCACGCGACTGTGTGCTTCAAGCACATGCGATTTTAATGATGGTTTTCCAAATCGTTCTTCAGCTTCGTCAATAAACGCTCGTTCCATTTGGACGACTAACTGATCAAAGAAAAAATTGGCTAATTGAGAATGAATCGCAGATTTAAATTGGAAGGCGACAGCAAAATCGATAACACATGACTGAGGAATATCTTTTACACCAGGTGAAAATTTCCAATTATTAAGAAGATAACTAAAGAGACGACCATCATTGCATTCTGCTCTGACTAGATACGGTTTTTTTAAAGTCACTTGTGAAGTGTACTTTTCGCTAAGAGGAGGAAAGCCAATAACAAGATCAGCTGTGAGCGAATGATTTTCTCTCTTATTGTATACCATTGATTTTTTACAGAATGGGACAAATCTACAGTAATTCTCTACATCAGCAACAACTGTGTACATTTGATCCATTGAATAACTAAAAATGAAAGTAGAGAGAAGACGGAAAAGTTTGAAGGTCAAAGACAGCATGCAAATAGTAAATAAATAGATCATAAAGATATTTTTGATTCATTCAAGGTTTTCTTTACAAAGAAGTTTTTCTCACCCAACTAATTGCTTTCCATGGAACTCTCTTCTCTTTTTCATAGAAGTAAGAGCTGAGAAATTTATTAAGTTCCTTCTGCTATGATAAATAAATTGTCGATTTCTGAAAATATATTATTAAATATTAAAATTAAATCTAGAATTTAAAAATGTTTAACTTACAATTCATTGTTCATTACTGTTCGATGGGTGAGATTTAAAGTTCTCATTAGAGTTTTATTTGCCATCATTTAAATAATTATTCTATTAAAAGTTAAAATAAATTATGTGACTGACAAAATACAAAATTTTACGAAACAGGGGAATGCATTTTATAGCAAATCAAATTGAAAATATTTTTTTAAAAAAAATTGAACACAAAAAAATTTGTAGCATTATAATCGATTATCATGATACACATTATGAACATGTGAATAAAATTTTGATGAATTCTCATAAAAGAACATTTTTTACAGCAAAGAAAAGTTGTTATGCCTTGTTTATAGCAAAATAGTGAGAATTAAGTGTCTTTACACTTATTTTATAAAAACAAACAGATTCTTATAAGATTTTGTGTCTATAAGAATGTTTTTTATTCAAAAGTGTCTTTTCATACTTTTGTTAGTTTCATTAATTAACTTAGCGTCTTCTAGTACTGGTGACAGATCACCATATTATCAAAATTGTGTATCTACTTGTCTGAAACAAAATTGTCAAAATAGTAAGCTAGGAAAAAAAATTTTCTCACTACATCAATTTGATTTTCTTTTGTATTAAATTTTTCTTAGATGTGCAATTATATAGAAAAGGAATGGAAGAAAAATTTACTGATCATTTTATTGATCTGTTGCGGCTGAGAAAATTTGATGTCGAAACATTCGAGAATATGATCAGTTGGAACTGTAAAGATGAATGCAAGTATAAGTGCATGCATCGAACTTGTGAAGCTTTTATTGCTCGAAAGTGGAATTTACCACAGTTTCATGGAAAATGGCCATTTGTAAGATTTCTGGGTGTACAAGAGCCAGCATCAGTGGCCTTCTCACTACTTAACTTATTTGTACATTATAAAGGCCTAATGCAGTTTCGTGCTAGTGTTCGTCATGATTCCCCTTTCTTTATATTATGGCACGTTTTTTCCATAATTTGCATGAATGCTTGGGTCTGGTCAACAATTTTTCACACAAGAGATTTTCCTACAACAGAACTTTTTGATTACGTTTTTGCTTATTCAATGGTTCTTGCAAGTTTTTGGGCAATGGTTATTAGGTAATATGCTTTATTCATTTTTTTCTTTAAAAAAGAATTGCTTTTAATTATCATACTAAAATCTTTAACTTTTTGCATGCAGAATAATTTATGAGAAATCTAGAGGAATGTCCATCATTGTTACACTTTTGTGTGTTCTATTTTTCCTAAATCACTTTGCTTATTTAAGTTATAACACAAATTTTGATTATTCATATAATATGAAGGTCAATATAATAACTGGAGCAATAGGAGGAATCGGTTGGATCATTTGGTGTTTATCTCAAATACGAAAGCGAACTTATGTATGGAAAATGCTTTTATTTGTGATTCTTGCATTGGCAAGTATAGTTCTAGAAGTTTACGATTTTCCACCTATTTTATGGACATTTGATTCACATTCTTTATGGCATCTCTCATCAGCCCCAATTACAATTTTATTTTACAAGTAAGCTAAATAAATTGAAATCTATTTTTAATATCTTGCTCTCAATTCGATTATAAATTTAGATTCATTACCGATGATTGCATTGAATTGCGTAGAGAAGCTATATCCGAGGAGAAAATGAAACTGCTGTAAAATGAATCAAAATGATATTCTAGCTGCAAATGCAAAATAATCAAACATATCTTATGTTCATAACACATTCTAGTCAAATGAATGACGGTTGAAATTTTTTATATTATAAACATGCCAAAAAACCAATAACCGTTAATTATGTAAGCAATAAATATTGATAGTGTTTTATAAAAATTAAGAACGCACATGTAAATTTAAAATATATTTGAGAATTACAACAGATTTTCATCTTTTTATTAATTTTTTTTGCAGTGTTCTTCTAGTATGAATACAAAAGATAAGATTATACAAAAATCATTATTATTTCTTTAGCATCCTTTTCATTGTGTACGTGTATCAGTAGTAAAGGTTATTTGAAATTAGATCTTTTAAGATGCATTTGACAGATTTTAAATTAATTTTTTTTTCTCTTTTTCACATCCTAAATTCATTACATAATTTCTTTCTCAGAAAAATCTCATTATTCTTTCATCCGTTTTTTTATTGTCATCTAATTCTAGAAAAAATTAATTTTTATATTCCACATTTCACATTCGTTAGTCATCATCATTAAATACACGTTTTTTAGTAAAAAATTAAAAGTAAGTATAAAAAAGTTTCATTTTTAAAAAATTGCTATAAGTTAGAAGTTTTAGATTTCATTCAGTTTAACAATTATCATTACCTAAATTAGAGAAATCAATACTTAAGAATTCAATTAACAAAAAGAACCTGTACATTCCTTAAAATATTATCATCATCATCATCATCATTATCATGAAATTCAAAAAAATTCTTTTTAAAAAAATTTTATGGAAGTTTCTCATTTTAATTGTGTCGACAACTATATACTCATAAAATAAAAAAATCAAATTGAATATTAAATATAATCATCATCATTATTAGCTTGGTATTATTATTGAAATCAACTCTAACATTGTTGTGCAATTTTTCCTTTTCCTCTCACCTGTTTTTCCTACGATTAAATTAACATAATTGGCTTTTGATATGTTTTTCGAGTGACTGCGTGTGTACTTTTTAAAAGGTATAATATTTCTTTATCAAATGGAATTATTAATAATCATCATCATTATATAGAAAAGTAGAGTAAGAAAAATTGTGAAAAGAAGAAGAATAAAAACATTTTGCTGTTGTTTTACTATAGTAAAGAAAAGTGAATTGTAATGTTAAGTTAAATATTACTGCTTCATTGTGAGTACTCATTTTTATAAGATGGTGCACTCATGTTTTTGCTCACCAGTACCTGTGTTTGCAGTTTGGAATTTTTCAGTAACACCGTGGTTAAATTTTTTGAAATATCATCATCATTTTTCATTACATTATACTTTTTTTTGCTTGTTTATAACGGATAATATAATAATATGCCTTTCTATGCCAATATAATTGTTATGATATATATTTTTTGCTTGTTATTTGATATGAAATATAACATTATTATTCCACTTGCATTCCTACAGCTTTTTCAATGTTTAATTTTCACTACTACTTTGCTTTCCGCTAGACAGAATTGCATATTTTTTATATAATTTATTTATTTCCAATACATTTTATTTTGCAGCCACTATTGGTTAGCTAAGGGGTGTGAGTGTTAAATAATTAAATTATTTTCGAATTGATCTGCCATGTCAAAAAAATCACTCAAATCGTGCTGTGATTTTATATGTGTGCATGATTTTGAAAAAAAAAATATAGCACAACTTTTTAAAATAATACTAAATTCTCACACCCCTAGAATTTATTCCATGTGTTCAGAGCATTTTATGCATCGATTTTCTTTCACAATCGTGTTATTTCCAAAAAAATATTATTTTATATATGTCAGTTTAAAAAAAGAGTTCATTTTACTTTATCATGTTTTGTGTTTTGCACTCAAAGGATTCCATTTCTCATTTTCTTTCCTTTCCGGAGAAAAATATGAGTGGGAAGAAGAATATTTTTTCTGCGTTATAATTTTTCACATTCTACGTTTATAAGTTTTTTTATAAAAAACGTTGGAAAAATGATTTTTAAAACTGTTCATCAAAAGACTAATTTTCTTTCTATCTCTCTTGTATTGTTTTCATAAGTTTCTCCTTTGAAAATGATAATAAAATAAAGTAGTAATATTGATAAGGATAATTATTATTTTTTCTAGGTAGATTTCACTCAGTTTATATACAAAAGGTGCAATTACATTACATTATTTTATCGGCTAAGGTAATTTTGAGGTACTATTGATGTGAGTTTATTGTTATAGTGAAATATTTTCTTATTCACATTAATTTAGATTTTCTCGTTATTAAAATGCGTTTAATTCATCATCAAGCTCACATAAATAAGAAAAACTTAAAATAAAATTATTAATAAAAAGAAAGAAATTTGAACAAAAAAGAAAAAAAATTCAAAATAGAATTTCATTAAAGCGTCAGACGGCAAGAAAAATGGACGAACTCAAATTTTCATTTATAAATTAATTAGTTAATAATATTGATTGTTTAAGTACAAAATTTATATCAATTTGTATTTATGACTTTTTGTTTAACTAAATTTTAAAACAAGAATATTTGCGTTTCATTACCGCATTTCGATTGTATGTGTGTATAAGTGTGAGCTAAAATATTCTTAATGAATTACTCACTTGGAAAAGAAAGCATATTAAAGCTTTTGTCAATATATATAACATATATATATTTATCCTTAATTTTGGGTTCTTTCTCTTTCTATAATGTAATTAATTATGCATTGCTCTTTTACCCATCATATAGCCTCTCCATCTGTCAGCTGTTTGTGAGAAAATTGGATCATCGTCAATGGTTGCGAGCAAAAGTAATTGATTGACATGCGTTACCTATGAAATTCAATGAGATACATAAACGAAATTAAATTTTCATTATTTTTAGAATGCAAATATATTTTCAAATTGGAATACATATAGAAAACTAAACTTACATGATAGTCCCAGCGTGCAATATTAGGTGATGTTCCGAGCGTTACGTGTCGCAAATCATAGACTGTTCCTGAACCCGTGTCGTAAAATGGAATCATTTTCTTGAGTGACTCCATGCCTTGATCAAATAAAATTCCAGCTTCTTTGCCGCCTTTTGTTTTTGGCGCAATTTGATGTAGATCGTAAAGGCCAAGTAGAGAGTATATAAAACCATTCAGAACAAAAGAGCTTGGTGAGGATGGATACTCCTCATAAAAAGGTAAAATATTCATAAACTTTGCAAGCACTCCACCTTGTGATGAAGGAAGTTTGAAGGGTTTAAGTGCATTCACAGCTGCTTTTAAATACTTTCTGTTTCCACCTGAATGATAGAAAGCTCTTGACAAAAGAGAAATAGCATGTCCTTGGGCCATTGCACTTAACCAGCCACGATTCAGATCTTCAAAGCCTGATGCAAGACGACGTCTAACGGGAATGGCAAATCCTCCAGTTGACTGATTTTGATTTCGTACAAACCATTCAGCCGCATCATAAAAATGCTGAATATGTTCAGAAGTACTAAGAGTTAGATTGTCAAAAGAACCATTTCCAATAAATGCAATTTTTACAACTTTAAATTCATTTCTTCGCATTTTCTGTTTTCGATTAATATACATTAGTGCTATACCCTTTTGTACATCAACAAAGAGATCTCGTGTGATGTGCTTCCATTTGCCAAGAGCATTTGTACCAAGACCATAGTAAATGTTATTTTCATCTTGCACAGTTATCGAAAGGTCAGCAAGAATGTAATGTAGAACATACAGCTGCTGGTTTTCACGATTTTGCATTGTTATCATCATACTTGAATTTTGTTGAAAGTATAGGTCGATGCTCATAATGAGGTCAACGACATGGTCCATTTCAGAGTAGATAGCGCTATCAATATGATTGGATGTAGCAAAATTGACGACTCCTGTAATATCGGTAGAATAGTTGCGACTTATTGAACTATTTCTTGGTGTAATCCATGCATATTGATTAAGGTCAGCATCTTCAATAATTTTTCTCGTTGGTTCCGGTTCAGTTAAATTTTTACTATAGTGTGATAGGCCAAATTGGGCAATTTGTGTAGCATAAAAATAACCTTGACTTTCCCATTGAATTGAAATTGGCACTCCAGCACTCGCACTTATACATTTGACTCTATCTCTTACTTCAACATTGTAATTTTCAAAATACATAAAGATACCCTTTGAGTCGTAGATAGAGCGCGGTAGATTTACTTTACCATAACTATGACTCCAGTCAAAATGCGTAGTGCCGTCTATCGTATTGAGTGAACCATAAACTTCAAAATATTTTTTAATGAATGAGAAAGGAAGATAAACTTCATCTCCCTCTCTTCTACAGGCTATTGAGTACTCTTGATTTATTACACAATCAATTTCAACAGATTCTTCTTGATATTGATTTGCTGCAGAGAGTGATGAAAAGAAGGAGGAGAAAATGAAGAGGAAATGTCCCAATGTGAATAAGAAGGCATAGTGAGAAAAGAATAAAAAAATCATATGATTAAATTAGCATACACATATTATCACTTG